>OVBE01005977.1:0-20679 GCA_900406425.1 Iberis pinnata
AATGATGAATTGTTTGTGAATGATGAATGTGAATTGTTTCCGTGAATGATGAATTGTTTTGTGTGAATGATGAATGATTTACGTGAATGATGAATTGTTTGTGTGAATGATAAATGCTACGTGTGAATGAACAAAAATACCTATTTTGCAAATAAAAAACAAAATGTACCTATTTTCCAAATTAAAAAACAAAAATACCTATTTTTCAAATTAAAGAACAAAAGTACTCATTTCACAAAATTACTCAAAAATAAACTACTGTTCCAACTACGGCTTAAATGACATTGCCATACTAACATTTAGCGGCTTGAAATACGTTTCAAACTTACAAAATTTGAATCTAAAATTTGGATTGAGATACATCTGCGACTGTTGATATATGTCAAGTAAAGTTTTCCTTAAAAAATGTGAAGCTAAAAGTTGAAATGAAATACATCTGCGAGTGGTAATATATGTTAAAATAGATGATGTAAATATCAAGAATTTATTAAGTAATCACTCTCAATCTCTTCCAAAGTCTCAACCACTTCTAGCATTGCCGGTCTCTTTGCCGGAACCCTATCCGTACAATCCAGCCCTAAATTCAACATCTGCAGTAACTTTTCTTCAATGTTAGGAGTTTTCACAAGCTCCAAATCAAACACTTCACCAGTCCACTGTTGCTGCAAAACCAAATTTACCCATATTACCAGATCTATATCTTCTTTCACATCAACCATACTCGATCTTCCGGTTAGAGTCTCTAGCAACAAGATTCCAAAACCGTATGTATCTGATTCTGGCGTAGATTTTCTCGTGTCGGGTACTTCTGGTGCACGGTAACGTAGTACCGCTTTGGCTGATGAATTTGCCCTCATACCCGAGTTATTAACGGGGTTACTTAACATAGCTAAACCGGTTTCAGACACACATCCATATCCATGAGAGTTCATGAAGATATTAGATGATTTTATGTTGCCATGTGCGAGCTTATGTTGTGTGTGTATGTGAGATAATCCTTTTGCTACTCCGATCATGCATCTCAATCTTGATTCCCAGTTCATCTTAACGATACTCTCATCGCCGTTCTTGCCTGCCCGAAAAAGAAACCAAACTTTCTTCAGACGCATGAAACTAAATTAGGTTACGAATGCAAAATATAACGTACCATGAAGAAGAAAGGAGAGACTTCCAGTAAGGTAATAATCATAAACCATAAGCTTTTCTTCCTTGGAACACACGTAAGCTCTTAAAGGAGCAACATTCTCATGTCTAATATTCCCAACGATCTCCATTTGATGTTTGAAATCTTTCCTCGACACACCAACATCTTTCAATCTTTTAACAGCAACGATCTTAGAATCTTCTAGAATCGCTCTATACGTCATCCCGAATGTACCCTTCCCTAGAAACTCCGCAGAAGCTATCAACAGATCTTCCAAGTTAAATGCCAAATTACTTCCTTCAAAAAATACTACTCTGTTAATTTCGCTCTTTTCCTTCATATCTTCTATATTCTTCTCGTTTCCTAATTTAGAAACTTCCTTTTCACTTAGAAGCTTCTGTTGATTTGTCTTTGCCGGCTTTACATTCTCTGGTTCTGTTTCTGATGGCTTATTCCTCTGCCTTTTCACATAGCAAACGATTATCAAAACCCCAACCAAGAAGAACATCACGAAGCAAACGCTAATCGCTATCCCAAGAATCGCAGGTTCTGAGATGTAGATTCCATTCTTTTCTTCCTCTTTCTCCGCTTGTGAACCCACCGGACCAGGAGTATTTTCGTAAATCAAGTTGTTTCCTAAAAAGGCAGAGTTTCCAAATCTTTTCAGAGACTCTGGGATTGTTCCGGTGAGATTGTTGTTGGAATAGTTTAGGCTGCGTAGACCGGGGAGATATAGGTCCGGAATGTCACCGGAGAATGAGTTTTGAGCTAAGTTAAGCGAGACGAGCCCGGTTAGATTAGCAAATCCGGCAGGAATACTACCGTTAAACCGGTTACCGTACAGATCAAGAACGGTGAGATTCTTCCACGTGGCGTAATCGGACGGAAGTTGGCCCGAAAATTTGTTGTTGCTGAGGCTAATTGACTTAATTTTCTTGAGCTGCAAGAAATCAATCGGGAACGGACCTTGTAGGCCGTTGGATCGAAGACTAAGGATCTGAAGTTCTGATAGACGGCTGATAGTTTGCGGCGGGATCACTCCAAGAAGACTAGCTCCGGGCAAGTGAAGGGCAGTGACACGTGTGCCATCTCGGTCGCATGTGACGCCTTGCCAGGTGGCGCATACCGGGCTTCTTACGTTCCACGCTAGGGAACGTGGGTGAGTGATGTTATTCAGGAAGTCGAGAAGGGCTTGTCTATCGTCGGAAAGGTCACTAGTGGCCGGAGAAAACAGAGTCCATGTCCCCAAGTAGAAGATTAAAACCGAGTAGTAAATGGAAACTCTTCTACTCATCTTCTAATTTGTGATTATGCTACGGAGACTTTGTTTTATCTGCCAAAAAAAAAAAATAATAATAATAATAAATGATGGGAAATGTAAATTCCAACAATCTTATAAACTCAAAGTTCCTATATGTTTCCCAAGAAACTACACTTATCCATTGCTAAAATAAGATTCCGAGAGTTTACGTAGTTACCAAATTTATAAGTCAAGCAGATTCAACATACGAAATGAAAAGAAAACGAAGACTAAAAAACTTACAGCTAAATGCTCTATCTCTTCATGAACTGCCTGGAATTTACAGGAGACAATGCAAGAGATAGTTATTAGAGTTGAGAAAACTCTAGCCAAAGGAAAGGTATTGAAGGAAGTCGAAAAATAATATATGGTTTAGGAAAGTCAAACCGGTTAATCACATACCGGCAATAGCTCAATGCTTCTGGTTCAAGGTGGTTTAATATTTGATTAGAGATTAGGAAGATGGTTTTTAAATATATTGTTTGTTGGGGAGTGATGGTGACATATTGGCAATGATAGAGCGAATATGAGTTGTTATCTGTAATTGTTTAAACTGACATAAAACCCCTCTTATTTTCAGCTTCTTAACTTTTTTCCCTCAAGTTCTTGTGAAACCAAAACTATATATGTAATTTTGAGTTCGGCTTGTATTATATATATATATAATTTGTAATTCTCTCTGACCTAATATCAGTTTCAAAGAAAAATATGAGTTTTCAGAAATTCTGTATGATTTCTAATATATACGAATTTGAAAAGTCCAATGCTTTTACAACTAAAAATTAGACGAAAAACGGAAAACTTTAAGAGTGGGGGATCTTTTCCGCTATATAAGCAATTAAAGTCTAGGTGTACGCACATGCATCTGCATGAACAATTTGTATATCTAGTGATTAATATAACCTATTAATTAATTAATTAAATCATATCTTTATGTGTATTTGACAATGTAACTTCACATGATCTCCAAGCATCTTATAATCATTGACGTAAGGTTTTCGCCATGATTAAATTATATTTATATATTTTACTATTATACATGCTGTTTGTTGTACATATGTTGCTGGTAGTTACATGTGCTGCCAAGAATTGATGACAATATAATTAACGGAGAATTGTTTTTGCAACTTAATATATTGTCTCCATTACGACCAAGTTCGTAGTTTTTTGTATCTCCAGTTGCTTAATATAGTCGTCTGCTCACTATTTAAATAATCCAAAACTTTATCCTATATATAAATATAAAATAATATAAATGTCCAAGGAAAAGTGGCAAGAGAGTTGCTACTACTATCTATGGGATATAGGTATAGGTGATGTTAAGAGTTTAAGAATCTTTGTAAAACTTCACTACAACCTTCACCAACATTATTCACACAATTATACTATTGTTAGTGAACTGTTCCACATAGATAATTTACAAAACGATTGTTTACGGATGTGCAAATGCTCCACATAGTCCCATAGTTAGATGCTTAGCAAGGAATTTGTGACTCACTACAAAAAAACAAAGGCATTCTGTCCGGCAAATCCGTCATAAACCCATCAGAAACACTAGGAACTCACGGACAACTGACGGATTCTATCCGTCCGTTCTAAATGTTCGGAAATACAAATCTGTCACTTTTTCCGTCATAAATTTATGACGGACTAAGTGACGGATCATTACTGACGGATCTAGTAAAGGATTATGTTCACCAGCTTAGAAACCATCACTAAATCCGTCAATAACTATATGTCACTTAATCTGTTAGAAATTTCTGACGGAAAAAGTGACGGATAGTTACTGACAGATTTAGTGACACATATTAATAAAACATTTTTTAATTAATTTTTCATTTTTAATAATTTTTTAAAAATAATTATAAAATATTAATAAAATTAAAATTTATAATATCAATAAAATTAAAATGCAAAATATCCATAAAATTAAAATGCAAAATATTCTGAATTTCTAAAATAGACAAAAACTAAAATTTCTTTTCAAGAATTCCCGAACTGTTGCGCCATCTGTTGCATAAACGCATCCATCTTCTCTTATATCTGAACTTGCATCCTCATTTGATATTCCCTCATCTATCTCATTTGAGCGTCGCGCTCCTCTTGTGCCGCCTTTATCTCGGCCATCTGCTGCTTGATGGCCGCCAACTCCTCGTATTTCCTTCTCAGCTCCTCATCCCTAATAGGATCCCTTTCTTGTCAGGATCTCGATCCAGGAAAGCAGTAGCTTGCCATGTTCCCAAACCCGTAATAGCGGCCCTTCGACTTCTTCGTCTCCTGAAACAAAAAAAAAACATTGTATTAGTATAGACAATTTTAAATAGTATGTAATTTAATGTAAATGTTACTTACTTGAGAGAGAACTTGATAGTACGTCTCCAAGGGGATTTCTTCATCCGGTGTCGATTGAGAAGACCGGTTTTGATCGAAACGTTTTTTGCCTTTTCCACCAACTCTCGCGCAAGCTGATCTTGAATCTCCCTGGTCTTCTTGTTGGTGTGGGGATCTTCTATAATCTCAAGCGGCGTCGGATCATGGCGAGTCTTCTTTCTATGTTTAGCAATTAAAAGGTTAAAATGTAAACTTATATGAAATTTAAAAATTAGAATTCAAAGTAAAATGTACCAAATCTCCCTGTCGGGTGAATGAACTCTTCACACCAGAGTTTGTCGTAGCGATCCCCCTCCCATCACGTTGGCTCATTCGGTTGCCCATGTTCGTGACGGATAACCATTGCGTCCCTTCCCTACTCCCGTAGGTTATGTAGCCCTGTAGGAGTCCATCAGGCATTTGTGAATGTTGCTTCCTTTCCTTCATCCATGTATCCTTTCACGAGTAGATATGGTTGCTGAAAACTCTGCTCGCCTTACTCTTGAACTTCTTCTTCACTATGCTCGTCATCGTAGGGCTCCAGTTGTATTCAAGCTACATAACGCACAAATTTAAAGTTAACAACTTATAATTTGACTTTAAAATTACAAACGAATCAAAAACTTACCGCGAAGCAGTAAAACCAATACTTCCGATCCTCGGGAGGCATATCTACATACTTCCGGTAGGGACGACGTAGAAGATTGTGAATCAATCTCGCGATGCACTTTATGATCTTGTTGTACGAAGTCGGAAACCACGTCGTACCTTCCCTGAAAGTGGGATTTAAGAAAGACAACCGCTCCCGTCCCGGTTGGAGAAGTAACTGCTCGATCGGCATCCGCGGTTGATGTTGCGGATCCTGCGGTCCCTGGGGATCCTGAGGATGCTGCTCGGGTGGTGGATGATGGGACTGCGGTGGGGTGTCAAAAAACCCACGTGTTCACCCTATGTGGACGGGACTGCAGAGGACGTTCCTTCCACCGGAGCCCTAGTGTCATGGAAAGTCCCGTCCTGATTTCTAAAATAATCGTAATTCTTGAAATTACAGTCATTCAAATTTGTTATTAGTTTAAAAATAAATAAAATTCAAAAATTTTGTATTATTATTCATAATTATTCATAAATACAAATTTCATATAATTATTATTTTATAATTATAGTATTTAATATATAATTTCATAAATATGTTTTTAAATATCTAAATTATTTATAAATATGTTTTTAAATATCTTAATTTTTATAATTATAACCCTAAACATTTCTAAATTTTCCATAATCCTAAACCCTAAAATCTAAACATTTCTAAATTATACATAACCCTAAACCCTAAACCTGAAATCCTAAACATTTCTAAATTTCACAAAACATGTAACCCTATACCCTAAACATTTCTAAGTTTCACAAAACACATTTCTAAATCAAAATCTCAAAAATTTCCGAAAAATTTCCAAATCCCTAAACTACTCAAATCTCCTGAACTAACCGTTTAAATCCATTAAAAACTTCAAAAAACACTTAAATCTACCTAATATACTTATATCGATAAATTTTGACCATTTGATCTGCTAAATGTTGATGATTTTGAGACATTTCAGTGTTTTTTTTGTTTTTGCGATGAAAAGTGAAGAAGAAGAGTCTGGTCATTTTGGTTATATCGATATTTCTGATGCGTATATCCGTCACTTTGCCGTCAGAAATCGAAAAAATTTAATTTTCACAAGTTTACAAAATTTTTGGGAACTTGAAACGCGCTAAAAAACTGTATCCTTCAGTAAACCTGTCAGTTTCTGACGGCTATAGTTTCTGACGAACCAAAACCCGTCAGTTATGCATGGTCGACATTTATGACGGATTTTGTGACGGATCTAATGAAGAACGTCACAAAATCCGTCAAAAATTACGAAGCACAAACATTCATATTTATGACGGATATTGTGACAGTCTTCATCAGTTCTGTCACAAAATCCATCAGAAATATGAATATAGGGTTTAGGGATTTGTTTAGGGTTTGGATTTTTGGTAGTTGTGATTAGGGTTCCAATTGTATTCAAATGGTAACACATTTGTTATCATAATGTAATACTAATTGAACAGAATAACAATATCTATGTCTCGAAGTGTGGGAATTTTTGAAGTTACGGTTTATCATAATGTAAGTTCATAAACACTTTCGGATATTAAAAACGTGTGTTTTTGTAGTCTCAAAACAAATGTTAGAATATTTAAATAGAATTGTGTATATGTAGGATGTTGTCCACCATCGTCATGTCGAGTTTTTCTACGGCTTCTCATTGCCACATCTCTTGGAAAATAATATTCCGCAAAATTAGCGGCTTCTTCGTTGATGCTCTGTGCCATAAAAGACCCCTCGACTCTACTAAGATTTTTGACCTTCTTCTTCAGGTGGAACATGTACCTCTCAAAATGATACATCCACCGATATTGAACCGGGCCACCAAGTGCTGCTTCACGAGGAAGATGAACCGTTAGATGTTCCATAACGTCAAGGAATAACGGTGGGAAAATCTTCTGTAAGTCGCAAAAGATCATTGGTACACTCCTCTGTAACGTGGAAATACCATCCGCGGTAAGTGTTCTTCGGCTAATGTCACAGAAAAACGCCCCAACCGCTGTAGATGCAAATAACTATATAAGTAAAACAAATTTATAACATATAAGTAAAATAAACACATATGACTATATTTATACTTGCAATGGCTTCAAGGACATCTTTTGGCAGGAGATGCTCAAATGCAAAAGGGAGAAGGTGTTACAACACTACATGACAATCGTGGCTCTTCATCCCAATGAATTTTCCTTCTCCGATATCAAAACAAATTCTTAAATTATATGTGTATCCATCGGGGAATTTGACCCTATGAATAATCCAGTCGAAGAACTCAGCCTTTGCATTCTTAGACAATTTAAATGCAGGAAATGGACAAACTTCATCATCCGTAATGTGAAGCTAAGGACGAGAACAAATATCCACCAAGTCTAACCTACACTTGAAATCGTTTTTGGTCATCCCTTGGACATTTAGGACGGTGTTCATAATGTTGTCAAAGAAGTTCTTCTCTATGTGTATTACATCTAGGTCATGTCTCAACAAATGGGTTTTCCAGTAAGGCAAATCCCAAAATATGCTTTTCTTGTGCCAAATATGATTTATTCATGCATACTCAACATTTACGTGACCATTCCCACTAACGTTTGTATCATTGGTCATTTCAACACCATAAGCTTCCATTTGGGTTAATAGCTCTCTGCCATTTAATTTAGGCGGTGGACCGTCAACACATCTCTTCTTCATAAATAATGAAGTAGATCGACGATATGGATGANTCAAACCAACAAATTTTTCGTCCATTCTTCTGTTGGAAGGAATCAGTGTTGTCGTTACAATATGGACATGCTAGTTTCCCATGTGTTGTCCATCCATATAGCATCTCATACGCTAGGAAATTGCTTATAGTCCACATAAGAACCGCACGCATCTTAAAATTCTATTGTAAAGACACGTCATACACCTGTTATCCATAATCCCATAACATCTGCAACTCATATATCAGTGGTTGCAAAAACACATCAAGCGATCGTTTTGGATGTTCCGGCCCTGGTACAAGAACAGAGAGAAATAGAAACTCTCAGTTCATACACAATAATGGAGGCAAATTATAAGGTGTGACAATGACCGGCCATAGAGAATATTGTCTACCATGCTTCCCAAATGGACTGAAACCATATGTACTTAATCTGAGATTGACATTCCGTGTCTCGCATGCAAAATTCTGATATGTAGCCTGAAATGATGCCAAGCTTGTGCATCAGAAGGATATGTAATCTCTCCATCAAATTTATACTCTGTATGCCATCTCATTGCAGCAGCTGTTCTCGTATATTGATACAACTTCTTCAACCTATATGTTAGTGGAAGATACCACCTCCTCTTGTATGGTATTGAAACTCTACCGCTTGTATCTTTATACCTTCGTTTTCGACAGTATCGACATCGAGTCCGGGTATCATCATGTCTCCAATAAATCATATAGTTGTTGATGGACACGTCTATAACCTGGTAAGGCAATCCAAGACCCGACACAAGTTTTTGTATCTCGTAATATGAATCTGGAGCATTGTTATCCTCTAGCAAGATATCCCTCATCAACTTGGCTATTGTGTCAACTGCATCCTTAGGCAAGTTATAATCTGTCTTTATACCCATCAACCTACTAGCAAATGATAAAGGCGAATGACCATATCTACATCCACTATATAATGGCCGATTCGTTGCGTCTAACATATCAAAAAACTGTCGTGCTTCTAAGTTTAGTTCTTCATAAGAAACCTTAGCCATCTCTTTGTTTTCTCTATAAACATCACTAACCATTTGAACTATAGCTACACCATTATCTAATTTCGTTCTAGGTGCCCCAACATCTAATTCCGTTTTAGGTTTTTCGATTCTATATGTCACGGAAACGTTACCACTACTACTAGCAACAATATCAAGTCGTTCTCCATGTAAGTACCAAACCTTATAACTCGACAAAAAACCATTCATATACAAGTGATTCCATACTATGTCTATCCTAACATGATGATTATTCCGACATAAAGAACATGGACATGTTAACTCACGACTGTTTTTTTTCGAGGTTGTCGACACGCTAATTCCATGAATTCCATCACATCATTCGCATATTCCTCATTCAAAAGATTTGTCTCTGGATTCATCCTCTCACCATCCATCCATGATCAAAAATAAGGAGGAGTAGAGATTTTATAACTATGTTTGTGAAATTGTGTGTGAAATAATAAGAGGAGGTCTTCTGGTTATATAGAAGAATTTCTTATGGATTTCTAACAACATAATCCGTCAGAAATATTGAATATATCTGTTGGTAACGGCTAACAATGGATAGGATAAATCATGCAAATTTATTGAAGGATTTGGTGACGGATTTCTGACAGACGTTACCCGTCAGTAATATTCCGTCAGTAAACTCGTCAGAATTTCTGACGGATGTTTACCTATCAGAAAAATATTGACGATCATATTTTCCTTTAGTTATTCCATCACTATTTCTTACGGGTAGTTTCCAGTCATAAATTTCCGTCACAAATCCCCTTGTTTTCTTCTAGTGACTATGTGTAGAAAATTCGCATCGCTTAGAGTTATTGTTTGTCCTAGGAGTGTTAAATTCGTATTTTTTTTCAATTCGATTTTCTCGTGTTTTTCAATCTTGGTTTATAGATAATCAAGTAGCACCTCCTTCAATTTCTATTCAAAGGAAGAATTCGTAAATTTAATAAAAAATGCTACAAAAATTAATTTTAGTTGTTATTTTTTGTGTCTTCTTGGTTTATTGTAAGTTTGGAATAGATCAAATTGATTTATATTTAACATCCCTAATTTGTTTCTAAGAATATTATTGGTTTTAGTTGTTGTTTTGAAAATTATTGCAAATGTTTGACAAAATTTTTTTACTACATCATAAAAAATTGGTTTACACAAGATATAATTAATATTTAGCAAAAACAAAATAGGGTAAATACTATTAAAGTACATGATTATATGCAGATAGAAAATTTTTTTACTTTAGTAGTATCCAAATTACACTCAGCTGGTTTAAGCTCAGTCGTTGACGGATCNGTGATGTTGTGCTCCTCTGTACGATTCACAATGAGAGAGATCTGCTCTATAAAGGAGAGTTATATAACATGGGTTAGGGCTCGCCCTATGAAATGTACAGGCTCTGACCCAGAACTCTCTAGTTATAAAACACTACAAGAAAACACGGAACGAGTATAGGGTAAACGCGATAGATTACCAACCGATAAGGTTGGTAGATTATAAGTGGTCGGTAATGAGTATCTGTCGATAATAACCGATAGATTCTTGACGGACCATAACCGACCGGTAACCGAGGGCTATATCCGTCAAAAATCCACGAGTTATTTTCCGTCGAGAATCCATCGATAATAACCGAAAAATTCTCGACGGATTAGGAATAAAAATATTTAAAAAATCTCGACGGAATTTCTACGGAACTAAAAAAAAAATATATATATATTGATTAAAATTAATTAAATTAAAAAAAAAATCTGTCACCAAACAAAAAGAAATACAAAAACTAAAACGTACTAGATGAGGACCTAGGAATCCACAGAGAGAGACCTGATCCAATAAAAGTGAAACACCATATGCGCTTCCTTGCTTCACGTGCTAGTATGTCTGCATGTCCATTCAATAAACGTGGGAGGTACTTGAACTTAATTTCTGGGAATCTTTCCTGATAATTAGCCATATCCATCAGTTTGGAACTGAAGGTCCAAGGTTGAAGTGGAAGGTTGCTTGGATCGTTCTAGAGATGAGGTTTGGATCGATCCAGATATTGAAGTGGGATAGATCCGTGATCGAGACGGATCATTGAGTGGGATTGATCCGTGATCGATCCAGGCTGTTGAGTGGGATTAATCCGTGATCGATCCAGGCTGAGAGTGAGATCGATCCATGCTTAGGCTTGAGATCGATCCAGGTTTAGTGTGGCTCGATGGGTGGGATTCATCCAAGCTAAGGCTGGATCCATCGAGGCCTTGTGCGGGTCCATTCCACATTTTCTGCTCATTTTCTGAATTCTCACAAAACCATCCTGAAAACTCATGAAAGTCCTGAAAAATCTCCAAAATGCGTGCAAATGCGAATACTAATGCAAAAGTCCCTAAAAATCACAAACTTACTGAAAGCAACTATAAATGTGATATATGCACGCCTAAAGAACTCAAAATTGATGCTAAATGAATTCTAAAAAACAAGAAAATTCAGAGTTATCAACTCTCCCAAACTAAATCCTTGCTTACCCTCAAGCAAATAATTCAAAAATTTGGGAGTGAGGTTTGAAAGTGGGAACTCATAACCAAAACATGCTGCTAACACAGGTAATATTAATGTCTTGGTTACTAGTTCTATAATGCAGTCCTAAGCTCGTCATTCTTAAAAACCTTAGCCATACTCATCACAGTTCATCACAGACCAATTTCAACTTCCACAATGCGTTCAAATCTGTTTGCTCCTTTAACACTTATTAATCTGGAACCACAGATCAAGTCATGTGCCTTCAATGAACTCATTTGGTAAAGGACAGGTTAAGGAGTAAAGATGACCCCTTCATGCCATGGTTAGTAATTCATAACAAGGGTTCTCTCAAAAGGGAATGAGCTTTAGCAGAAGGCTAAAGGTAGGAACACTTAGATGCATACAGAAATAGAACACCATCTACCCAATGCTAATGAAACCTAAGTTTCCTGATTCTACCCAGTATGAGTTCATATATCTACCCTTTTGAAACTCAAAGTGATCATACCCATTCACATTATCCCTTTTTCATCTTTTCTTTGGTACACTTAGGAGATACTTCTTTCTTATATGGTTGCTAGCTGTTACAGGAACTTATTTGCTTAAACTCTTATGGCCTTCGACCTTTTCACTTAAACTATCTTTTGGATTTTACCCTTTTGAATTCATTGTCATATACTTTCTCTAATTCAGCACTAGCCATACTTCTTTTGCATACCATTGTTCCCCCAAAATTTCCACTAGCATATTCTGATTCTTTTTCCATTTCTCTCCAAAGGTTCTTTCTTAACATTTCCCTTATACCAACTACCAATACCCTTTCATTCACTTCCACCCAAACCAACATCCAAAACTGAATCCCACCTAGTCATATCTAGTCCAAAAAAGTGTGGACTAGAACTACATGAGACCCTATTCCTGTCAGTTCGAACCTAACACGTTTTGCCAAGCTCATTCCATAATAGTCCTGCCACTCAGTAGTAAATTCATGGTTTGAAAGAAGGCAAAGTCTAAGGGTGGGGATTCTACTTGGGTTAACAAGAGTGGTAAAAGGTAGAAGATAACCCAAATATGTATATACTATCCATGAGTTCATATTCAACACACAAACATGATAATTAAAAATTTAAATTCAAGTTCTAATAGATAGGAACAAACTTCAAATCACAACATGATTCACAAGAAAAATGATCATGCAAGTTCACATTCCAAGCAAGGTGCAATTTTACTTCAGACAATTTCAAGATGCATTAGACAACTAATAACCAAGGCACTAACATTTTCTGAGAAAGCACCATAGTTACAAGGTTATCATCTTCCTAGTTCCATATGCATATGCAATTACATGAAATGCAACATCCTATATGCAACTATATGAAATGAAACTACAATGACACTCTGTTTTTGAAGATGAGTTTCAAAAAATTTTCATTTTTTATGGTTTTTAGATTCTAATAGATGCGATGTAAATGCTATGCAAAGTGGAGACAAAGGAACAAACAATGAAATTTTCATTAATAGCAGTCCCCTGAATCCTCCCTCAAACTTGAATTATACAGTCTCTGTGTAAACCAAATTCAGGATTGGACTGGAGGTAGGACGAGATACGAAAGCATAAAGACATTTTAAACATAGAAAGCCATCGGAAGCAACAATCAGAAATAACAAACAAGAGATAAATTACATTGGACAGATTATACAATGAAGGAGGGGATTGGGATGGACCTCAGTAACCCCAATTGGGCTAGTGGTCATCTATATAAAGGCTCGAAAAGAAGTCCACAGCAGATCCCATAGGTGTCATTTGTGAGATGATCACACTTAATTCTTAAATGTCATGGCATAACTCGAGATTCCAGTCTCTATCAAAGGCAGTCCACCTGCAGTTGGGGAGTAAGAAAACCCTTTTCTTATGGAATACCAGCTGGAACAGATAGCAAAATTGGGAGTTTAAACTCCCCACTACGAACCGCGTTTCCGTCAAGTAGTCCATGTCTATTAGTTTTGATGGGTAAGTGCGTCCTCCAAGTCGTCCCCGAGCATACTTGAAAATCAGTGTTATCCACCCTCCAATGCTTAATTCAGGTCTCATCCTTCCTCCTATTCCCAAATTGGGGTTTTTGTATGTCATCAGTTGTTCTAAGAACAGCTTGAGGGGGCAGGGTCTTAGTTGGCATACGTAGGTAAACAGGTTTTGGTTGTGCAAAGATTTGCGGATTGGTTGAAAGAGACCCACGCGCAGGTATTTCAGTACTTCAGCAATTACGATGTTGGTGTCTTTCCAAGGATAGAACAAATTGGCTAAGATTTGCTGCACATATCTGATCGCTGGGTGGCGGATGCTCGATCTTTTGGTTCGTCCGTGTCTAAAATTATCTGCCGCTATTTCATCCCAAGCGAACTCTACCTCCTCCTGAGCATATTTAGATTCATTTAGTTGATGCTTCATGTAGTAAAAGCCGTAGATACCCATAGTTGCCCGGAAGTTAATGTGTTGGTTTTCCCATCCAAGTCCTTGAAAGTTATAAAACCTCTAAAAGTGTCATCAACTTCATCATCACCATAGCAATAAGTGACCTCCAGATATGCTAGGAACATGCAAGTTTGCTCCTAGTATGCCTCCTGATTATGGGTGACCATGGTTGATATCATCATCATCCCCAATATGTCTTGGACTTCTTCCAGGATACCAAGAGTTCTCAGAGTCTCCTTATCAGGAAACCTTGATCCTGTGAAGTCTAATTGCATCAGTCTCCCATAGATTTCTTCAACCGATTGTTCATGTGAACTGCTGGGCATACCATCGTGCGACATTGTATTCCTGAAAACGGTAAGTGGCAAAATTTCAGAGAAGTCAGCAACTTTTCCAATATATTTAACAAACATCAAGTCCCGATTGCAACTAATGAAGATTTAATTCGATTATTTAACTAGCATATTTTTGAGTAAAAATCGAGTTCATCATGCATGCTCAGAAGTCCCAACCGATTTTCAAAAGAAAAATGTAATAAAACTGATTTCCAAAAAAATCAGCCTTTGATTAAGCATTTAGGTTCAATCCCGTAAAACCCAAAAAAATATTTAGAGAAATTTAGAGGTGAAACCGAGTTGATGATGATTGAAAGCTTGGAAAAAATTTCTGAAGAAGCTTGCTATCCTATGAAAACCTATCGAAATGCTCTAGAAGTGGTAAGTGTTGAGAGAGATTTATTAAGTAAGAGCAAGTTTAAGTGTGAAGAAACAAATGGGTGATAGATTCCCTTAAATAGACTCCTTTGATCGATTGTTGTTTCTTGTTGGTTCAAGAGTGGTGACGAGAAAACATGTGGATGGGGATCAAAGATGGTGTATGTGGAGGAGGATTAAAGAGGGGACATTGGGGGTGTGTGTGTGTAAGGGAATCTTGGAAAGTTTGAGTATACATTTCCTTAAGTATTGGGTGTGTAAGAGAAGTGATGGAGTGGAGGTGATCTTTTTTCCATAGGGTAAAGGAAGGTTAGCAGGCAAGTGGGCAAGTGGGTGAAGCTTGTGATAAGCTTGGCTCGAATTCACTAATACTCCAAATGGCTTCAAATGGACTTGCTTGGCTTGAAGGTCCCTTTGTTTGGCTTGATCAAAACTTCAAAGAATGACTCGGTTACGGTCTGGGCATGTGGATCGATCTCGGCGTGAAGGTGCAGCTTGATCAAGGGCTTATCTTTTTAGATCGATCATGACTCGATGGGTGGCTCGGTCATATCGATCCAAATGTTGAGAATGGATCAATCCAAACAAAGTGGATCGATCCAATGTTGTTGCAGCTTGAGCACTCCTCGAGCATGGCTCGATCTCGGGTAAAAGAAGTGGAACGATCATCCCAAAAAATGGCTCTATCAATTCAGACCTTCTGATTGGGTCGGGCAATTAAAAACTTTGAGCTGGTCCATATACCATTTTTCTTCGCTTCGCGAGATTTCCGAAACTTATCCCGTAAGTACCTAAAACACCAAGACCAATTGAAAACTAAAATGCATTAAATCAACTACTGAAATTTAAAAAGCATTGAAATTAAAATATATACAGAGATAGAAATGGGACTTCCTCCCAAGTGAACTTGTTTTAAGTCACTAAGCTTGACTTCTTGTTTTTAGGATTAATGACCGTGAGACGACTCTCTAAAGAGAACCGAGGTCTTTTTTGTGAAAGCTCTTTTCTCACTATTCTGATCAACCTTATAGTTCAGCTTTGGTTTTTCATCAACTTCCACAGCAAGTATGATGTCTTCACCAGATAGTATCTCCTTGATCATGAAGCTCTTGGAACATAGTGGATCTTTTGTTAAGTAGAAACACTTGGTCTCCATTCTTGATTTCCAAGATTCGGGTATGAGGTTCCAAGTATTTTTCAGAAATTGAAATGTTTGATGGTGGCTTCTGAGGTGGTACACATTCAGGTTGGGGTTTGAACTCATGACTTCCTTTTCCTGGATCCTTGAGATTGTCTTCAGCTTATGACATTGCCAATGTTTTGTATTCCTTTAACTCCACAGAAACTCCTTTATCTGGTTCCTTAATAAGCTTGAAAATTTCATGGTGCATTCCAGACCGTGTTGGTTCCTTTCCCAATCCATCTTCAACTACTTCACTGCTTGAGTACCCATTCTTTGGATTGTCTTCATTCCGTTCCTTGATAGAGAATAGCTGACCTTAGATAGTGAGCTTCTTAGTTTTTCTCCTGATGTTGAAAATCATCTTGGGACCTCTTCCTACGTTCAACTTTATGTGACCTTTCTTAACGTTGAGTACAACTTCAACTTTGGCTAAGAATGGTCTTCCAATGATCAATGGTCCTTCAGTTCTTCATCCATCTCCAATACCACAAAGTCTGTGAGTATCGTTGCATCTTTGATCTTGATAGGTAGGTTCTCCAAGATGCCGATAGGATGCCTAGTTGATTTTTCTGCCAACAACAAAGTTATGTTGGAAGCTTTGAACTTGTCAAATCCCAGCTTCTTGGCAGTAGACAGAGGCATTAAGTTGATACATGCTCCCAAATCATAGAGGCATTCGTAAAAGGTCAGGGATCCTAGTGAGAAAGTCAAGGTAAATGAACCATGATCCTCTTGCTTTGTTGTTATTAAAGCATTTCACTCGTCATATGGTTCCAGCACTTCCTGAGCTATCTCTTCCTTCATAGGTTTCTCAAAGAAATCTGGGTATTTTGCCATGATCTCTTTCTTGAAACGTGATGGGAATGGCAGTCTTGGGACATAGGGTGGTGGATCATAAGGTGTTGCAGTCTCCTTTGAAGTAGGTAAATTATCAACAGACTTGTTAACAAGAACATATTCTTCATACTCTAGAGGTGCAACTACGTTTGAACTCAAATCCCCCAACTTGAATCACATTATCCTTAATGCAAATAAGAGGATAAGTTGGAGTAAGAATATCAGTGGTTTGCTTGAGATAGATGGCATTGACATTAGCATATTCCTTCGGGTTCTGCATAGAATTTCCCAGAAGGTGACCATTCTTAGAAGCATAAGTGGATGTTGTCTTGCCTTCGAGAGCAGTGACCCTAGAGTTGATAGTGTCAAGCCTCGTATAGATGGCATCTTTTGATATCAAAGTTGTTGTTTTGAACCACAGGTGGATTGATTCCATGTCCAATGGTGTGAGTGTTGGGGTTGTCACTAACACCTATAGTGTGCTGGTTATCTCGTTCAGTGTTGTCTGCCATTTGAAAGTCCACCCGTCATAAGGTTTCTGCTGTTCGTGTTCACGTCTTGCCCGAGAGTATTCCCATTCAAGAGCTCTGATATCTTCAACGAGAGGATTCAAGTCTGTTGGTCTTCTGCTTCTCAGGTTTATACACTGCTAAGCAGGTACCTGAAAAGAAAACAAACAAAGGTAAACATGTAAGTAAAGTAGTAAAAGAAGCTTGATCTCAAAAGATCCAAAATCCAGAATGTAGTAAACAACACCAAATTGGAAACAGCGCCAAATTAATAGTAGGATTTTTTTGTCCACGGGAGATCAATTCCCCATCATACTTGTGCATTGTAGTATAAATGAGGTGTCAATCCAAATGTGTGAGATACTAATCAGACTAGATGCAATGGATGCTTCTAAGTCAAGCATATATGAAAATGGGGGTTTTCTAAAAGGTCCTAAGTGAAAAGGAAATGCAGGAAACTAAAAATCATAGACATAAACAAAATGCATAAGAAGCTAAAAAGGTCAAAAAGTGAAAACAAAGGAAAAAGCAGAGAAGGTAAAGATGCAATCAAGTGTAAAGCAGTTCCTGAAGACAAAGGGTAATCAACCAGAGATCCGTCCCAATCTACCTAAGCACCTAACATACCTCAAACAACAATGAGATATCCCTAGACAGTAGATTCATATGCATCCAAGTCCAATTCCTTGATAAATGGAATCAACCTAAGCCATCCCCAGACCTAACTACCGTTAACAGTACTCTGCCTAGAAGGCGTGAAGAACCAATTCATCCAACCCCTTAAGCTGAGATGCATATCCTAAGCATCTAAAGTGTTGCGTAAGGATGAGCTAATATCTGAAATCACCATGATCATGCATTCCATTGAACAATTTATGGGCGTTGTAATGCCCAAGATCAGATTTCTATTGGAGTAAAATAAACCAGCATTAAGCACAATGAAACAGAAGGGATCTCTATGCAAACAAGCTTAGGTGCTAAGGTAAGATCAGGACATCAACCCTAGTCTACCCCATCCTCAGGATCTTCAGGAAACTACTCACTACTCATGGGTGTGAAAAGAGGAAAAATAGAAATCATAACTTCGAAGCTAAACATGATGAACAAGGGTTAAACTATGAATAACAGCAAGAATAGTAAGAACTCAAACCCAGAAAATAAGAGCAACAATGAAACAGTAACAAACCCAAAAAATGATCAAAGCTAAAATAGAAGATTAAGATGAAGAACAGAAGATTAACATGCACCAGATAAACAACAATCTAAAGCTAAGCAGGAAAGTAAAAGAAAGCAGTAGATTAGCATAAAACTTAAAGGATTCTGGGTTTTTACACCAAAAACAACAAAGGAAACAAAAACCTAAAGGGAAAACAAAAATAGAACTTGGTAAAAAGGAGGCGCTTCAGGGCTTATATAATGTTCAGAGAAAAGCCCTAAATCGCACTAAAGACAAAAAAAACTAATCATTGGCTTGGGTCTTGGGTCAGGTCCATTTCGGACTCGAGTTGGTCGGGTCGAGCATGCTTGGCTCGAGCTGAGAAGAATGCGTGATCGATCCATGTTGGGGTTGAGATCGATCCGAGCTGGGGTTGCTTAAATGGGATCGATCAAAGGTTGAAGTGGAAGGTTGAAGTGGGATAGATCCGTGATATTGAAGTGGGATAGATCCGTGATCGAGCCGGATCGTTGAGTGGGATCGATCCATGATCAGTCCAGGCTGTTGAGTGGGATCAATCCAGGCTGTTTAGTGGGATCGATCCGTTATCGATCCAGGCTGAGAGTGAGATCGATCCATGCTTAGGCTTGAGATCGATCCAGGTTTAGTGTGGCTCGATGGGTGGGATCGATCCAAGCAAATGTTGGATCGATCCAGGCCTTGTGCTGGTCTATTCCACATTTTCTGTTCCTTTTCTGAATTCTCACAAAACCATCTTGAAAACTCGTGAAAGTCCTGAAAAATCTCCAAAATGCGTGCAAATGCGAATACTATTGCAAAAGTCCTTAAAAATCACAAACTTACTGAAAGCAACTATAAATGTGATATATGCACGCCTAAAGACTTCAAAATTGATGCTAAACGACTTCTAAAAAATATGAAAATTTAGAGTCATAAGTTGTTCATTTAATTCTTGCTAATTTGTTGATTGGTATTGCTCAAATCATTGTCCAACTTCCTTCATGATTGATTTACAACTTTACTGGAATTGTTTCTAGATTTTAGGAGATCGCTAGTATCTTGACTTACATAGATGACGCATGTGATTCTTGGTAATGATTTCAGTTAGTATTGCTCGATCAATGTGTTTCAAATGGTTTGTTTGCAATTTATTCTTGTTAACTATAATGTTGATGTTGCTTGACCATTGCATAACCATTCAGTCGTCTGTCTTGACATGCTTTAATTGCTAACTCGGATCTTGAGTTATGTTCTTTTCAGGATAGAATCTTGGGATCCAAATCAGCTTTCAACTCCAGAGGACGAACAGTCAATCGCCAAGGGACGAGCAAAGCGCTCGAGAACCGCAAAGGATAATCAACCGCAAACAACTTGCTCAGCTTCAACCGCTCCACCTCAGACAAATAAGCGAGCTACCGCGAAAGAAAAACGGAAAGCATTAGCTAGTAGCAGCGCAAACGACAAGGAAGAAGAAGAAGAACCGGTGGTCGATCCGAAGTACCATCAAAAGCCCTGGCCCCAAAAACTGAAGACGTGCTTCACTAACTGCCGATTCGATTTCGTAGTCTCCCAGCTGATAAACCACAAGGGTTGGGAGGATAGGAAGTTCACGGACAAGTGGGATCAGTTTGATTCCATGTTCTACAACACCCTTGTGCATAATTAGATGGATCCCACTCTTTTTTCCGATCATGCAGCTTTGGTCGCATTAGGAGTGGATGGGGATGTCAATGGTATCATCACTTAGATGGGTCTCAGGACTTTTCTTTTCCAGGCTTACTCTCTATATCCTAACCTGGCGAGGCAGTTCCTATCCTTGTTTTGCATCTACCACCCTTGTCCAGACCCACGGTATGCTCACATTTCTGAGATTGAGGTACAATTCTTTTGCCTTGGTCATCTTTATAGGATACTGATGGCCAAGTTCGGACCAATCTTTGGGTTCAGTTCAGCAGGTCATCTTCCAGAATTTCCCAACTTCTAATCATATACCAACCTATGGTATGTGATAGCGGCGAGAAGTACGATTTTAGGACCGCAAAGTTTACTGCTACTCATAGCCCTGCAATACGAATAGCTCCGAAGATCTTGGCGTCTACTTTCTCCGGTAA
>OVBE01005978.1:0-20678 GCA_900406425.1 Iberis pinnata
TAATAATAATAATAATAATAATAATAATTTTCTGGCTCTACCCAAACTTTTATGGTTTATCCAACATTTTTCACTTGTCCAAATGTCGCTGAGCAGTTTTTGGATATTAAACGGATCTCTCCAGAAGGTAATTTTAATGTGGCCGATTTTCCCTCTTTTGCAATCAGTTTTCCCATTTGTCCGACTGTTACTGAGCAGTTTTTGGATATCAAACGGACCTCTCAAAAATGTAATTTTAATGTGGCTGATTTTCCCTCTTTTGCAATCAGTTTTGCTACAGCACTCGTTGCTCTAGCTAATTGTCCACCCTTCCCAAGTGTGATTTCTATATTATATATGGTCATACCTGAGGACATATCGGTTGAAGTAGATTCTTCTTTTTAATTAATCAAAACCCCTTCCCAAATTGTACAAGCTTCTTCCCAAGCATACAACTTTCTGGATGTAGATGATGATTTCTATACGGATGGATCTTATATATATCGTAGAATTCTTCTATATATGATAGAAGTACCACACGAGTGGATATATAGGAATAAAAATCTGCCGTATAACTTCTGTTATGATCTTCTACATTCTAGGTTTTCTTGTTCCGTCACTGGCTTATGTACTTCATGTAGTATTCAGACGGAATGACTCTATGAAATTACGTTGATACTTCCATATATTATAGGTAATGTAGGAGACATCTCTATTTTTCCTCGAGGAATCTTTAGATACCACTGCTTAGCTTTCAATTCATCTCTGACCATCAATTAAAATGTGAATAACCCGTCCTCCTCTCTTTGAAACAAGGGGCGCTTATGGTTCTGTCGGTGCTTAAAATAATTTTTTCTTTTCCATATTACTATATCTCTAGAGTCAATAATTTTATATGACGAACTATTGAACTCAATCACTTGCTGCCATTACTCTTCAGTTTCATGTTGAAGTCTATCCCGAAGAGGTACTTAAATTGGATCAATGATCAATTTCTAGGTTTCGTCGTAAACTTAATTGGTTACTTTCAATTATGTAAATCAAATAGTTCAAACCACACTCAAAGATAGGATATTTTCCATTTTTATAGGAATATATATATATTCAAAAGTTGGTAATTATGTATGGAGACACATTGCTTATGTGACATAACGAAGACTAAATAAAAAAAATTAATATTATAAAATCTCAATGCATACCTTAAGCTCATTCTTAATTAACAAAATTGTAGATTTAAATTCTTAATTAGTCAAATACACTACCTAAAAAGATTTTCTTTTTCATATATGGAACTGCTGATTTTGCCACTTCATAGTTGTTGCACATCCACTGTCTCCACCTGTGATTTCCCTTATTTTAATAAAAATTCCTTATAGTTTTTTTTTGTTCAAAATATAATTGCAAATCTAAGATTGTAATTTATGTTAAAATGAACACTTGTCAATATATATATAGGTTTTACATAAGCAAAATTATCTAAGTGGGTGTTATTGGTTATAGAATTTTAATGGATTTGGAAATCCAAGTAAAATCAGGTGTTATTAGATTAATAATTTTTAAAAAAAAATTGAAATCATGTGTTATTCGTTTAATGATTTGTAAATACTAGTTGAAATTCAGTGTTATTCGTTTAATAATTTGATATTGCAAAAAACCAAATCCAAACATAGATTATAGTATTTCAAAATCCCTATATTTCTAAATTCTTATAGATTTATAATTCATTAAAATTCCATAACCAATAACACCGTATAAGATAGTTTGAAAAAATGTCAAATTCAATAATGTTTATAAAATAAGAAATATTGTTGTATGATTTATTTCTAAAAAAATGTGAATTTTCAAGGACAGATGTTAAGAAAAAAAAGATAAGTTGCATGCATCATGTGGAAACCAAATCAAGTAAAATTATGAAAATGGAATCATACCAAATAATCAACAATACCATAGAGAAAAAAACCTTTTTCTTACTCAACAAATCTGATTTGACATATATCAATCCCTTTGTTTTACATTCATCTTTCTCATGACAATATCATATATATATAAACAACATAACATAGTATATAATCTCACCTCTCATAAAAGTGAATCTCAAAACAATCAAGTGTATATAATATATAAAGATAGAGAGAGAGAGAGGGAGAGAGAGGGAGTGAGAAAAAGAGATAGAGAGAGAATGGGAAAAGGAAGAGCACCTTGTTGTGACAAGACCAAAGTGAAGAGAGGTCCATGGAGTCCAGAAGAAGATTTGAAACTAATCTCTTTCATTCAACAGTTTGGTCATGAGAATTGGAGATCTCTCCCTAAACAATCTGGTATATATATGTTTTGCTCATTTAGATAAGATTTGAATCATGATCAAAATTGTAAAGTCTCTTTAATGGCTTTTCTTTTTGTCTTTTTGATTCTTTGAATGTATGCAACTAAAGGACTATTGAGATGTGGTAAGAGTTGTCGTTTAAGATGGATTAATTACTTAAGACCAGATGTTAAGAGAGGTAATTTCACTATTGAGGAAGAAGAAACAATTATCAAGCTTCACCAAAACTATGGCAACAAGTAAAATCTCTCTAACTTCTCTATAACTTTTGCTTTTGCTTGTAGTAACATAGCCGGAATTGAGGTTTTTGGATCCAATGCAAAACACAAATATTAATATTTAACTTTTATAATTTGAAATTTTATATATTTAATAAATATAGAGAAAAAATAATATAGAAAAAATTACATTTTAATATCTATAAGATAACATTTTAAAAATAATAGTAATTTTGAATCAAAACAATAGCTATTATAAAAATTTCTATCAAAATTTATACTTTTTAATTATATATTAACATTTTCCAATATGTTTATATATATTATTGAACTTTTATTATTGAAACTTTATGAATTGGGAGTCCGAATTTATTAAAATATTTCAAACCAATGTGTTCAAATTTCAAATTTGTAAAAAAGAATGTTTATTAGTTGTGTTTGTTAAAATGTATTTTTCACAATAAGAAACCAATTAGTTATTTAGAATATTTGGTAAAAGAGAACAAACAAATTCTTGACCGGTAATACTGATTTTTGATATTGACATTAGTTTTTGTGCATTTTGAATTAGGTGGTCGAAAATAGCTTCTAAACTTCCAGGAAGAACAGATAATGAGATCAAGAATGTTTGGCACACTCATCTAAAGAAAAGATTGGTTCAAAACTCAAGAACTGACCAAGAACCAGCCTTGTCTAGTTTAAAAGATTCTGTTTCATGTCTTAAAGATGATAAGGCTCAAGAAGAAGATTCTTTGAACATAAAGACATCTCATGATTCATGTCATTCTTCTGGTGGTTCCAACAATTCAAACTCTAAAGATGATGATAGCTTCATGTTTGAGTATAGTGAATTTAGTGACATTCTTCAAGAAGTAGACAAACCTGATCTTCTGAAGATCCCTTGCAATTCAAATCCTGACATTTGGAGTTTCTTAGATGGTTTAAACTCAAGTTCAAGAACAGAAGAAGAAGAGTCTGATGAAGATGAAGTTAAGAAATGGTTTAAGCATCTTGAAAGTGAACTTGGATTAGAAGAAGATGACAATCAAAAGCATAAACAAGAAATTACACAAGAAGAATCATCATCACTTTTGAAGACCTTTGAGCTTATGATACATTAATTAATCAATCCAAAAATATGATTTACTTTGTGAGTTTTTCTTTTTATTATTGACCAGAAAAGATATTTATTTTTTGGATATCAATATTTAAAGGGAAGATAGATAAGAGAGAAAAATGTAATCAAAAGTTAAATTTTATTGACATTTTCATTGTATATATTGGACTGTATATGTGCTTCTCAATAGTTTGTATAATCTGTGTAAATAGTATTAGCGCTTATTCGATGCTTAAGGCATAACTAAATGTATATAAGGTTTGTGAGGCATTCTGCAAATAAGAAGAAATCTAATTACACACTTCTAAGTTTTTATATGGTATCAGAGCCAGGTTCCTAACTACCACAAAGTTGTCGCTCAATTTTTTTTTTTCTTTTCTTCTTCATCTTTTTCGTTTCTTTACAATGGGAGACACTACACCGAATCCGACTACACGTCGTACCATCTCTCCCTATGATCTTACTTCGGCGGATAACCCTGGAACGCTTATCTCCAAACCAATTCTTAAAAGTCCTAACTACGATGAGTGGGCAACGAATTTCCGGTAAGCTTTAACAGCCCGAAAAAGTTTGGTTTTGTTGACGGTTCAATTCCTCAACCTGCTTCGAATTCACCAGACTATGAGGATTGGACTGCCAACAATGCTCTAATCATATCTTGGATGAAACTCACCATTGATGATACTCTTTTATCAACTCTTTCTCTCATGGATGATGCACATTCTCTTTGGAATCATATTCAAAAGCGATTTGGTCTCAAAAACGGTCAACGTGTTCAACGTCTCAAAACCGATCTTGCAAATTGTCGACAAAGAGGAATGGCCATCGAATCTTACTATGGAAAACTCAGACAGCTCTGGCGTAGTCTCAGTGATTACCAACAAGCTAAAACAATGGATGAAGTTCGCAAAGAACGGGAAGAAGATAAGTTTCATCAATTTCTCATGGGGCTTGATGAAACTGTTTATGGACATGTCAAATCGTCACTTCTGTCTTGTGTTCCTCTGCCAACACTCAAAGATGCTTATAATATTCTGATCCAGGATGAAGAATCCAAATCCCTAGGTCATCAATACGCTGATGCTGCAGAAGGAGTGAGTTTCGCAGTTCAGACTTCTGTTGCTCCATCACACACCAAAAACATAGCTTCTGTTATTGTTTGTACTAATTGCGGGAAATAAGGGCATCTCGTCGACGCATGTTACAAGCTTATTGGCTATCCCTCCCGACCTGATGATCTCTCTTCTCGGAAATCAGGTTCCAACGTTCAACGCAACTCATTCCCAGCTTCTCATGGTCTTCTAGTTCTTCACGTAATAAGCTGACACCCAACCCTCGTGCAAGTAATGTTATGGTCAATCATACTACTTCCTTTTCTGGTCCAAGTCCACCTTTAACTTCCACAGACAGACTTGGTCTCACCGGTCTCAGTTCAGAACAGTGGAATACGCTTGTTCATTTATTGGACGAACGAAGCACGACTACAACTGATCATTCTACAGGTACTTACATCCTTGAGTCTTGGATTTATGATTCTGGCGCTACAAATCACATGACCGGATCCTTAGATTTTTTGCACAATGTTTGTGATATGCCTCCAGTCACAATTCGTTTGCCTAATGGCAGCTTTACGGTCTCACGGAAAATGGGACCATTTTCACTTGGGACTTCTTTGAATCTTCAATCTGTGTATTATGTTGATGGTCTTCGTTGTCATCTTATCTATGTCTCGCAGCTAACCCATGAAAGTGGCTGTGTTTTTCAATTCATTGATCGTCTTTGTCTCATTCAGGACCGCATTACGCTGACGCTGATTGGAGCGGGCAAAGAACAAAATGGATTGTATTTTCTACGGCAAGTGGCAGCTGTTCACAATGTTACAAGTGGCGTTAGTGATGCTTCAAGTCTATGGCATCAACGTTTTGGACATCTGTCATCTCAAGCCTTAGAATCATTACATCTCCTGGATTTTAGTCGACATTCTTTTGATTCCAAGACTTGTGACATTTGTATTCGTTCTAAACATTCTCGAGATTCTTTTCCTTTAAGTACAACTGTTTCAACATTCGCTTTTAAATTGATTCATTGTGACTTATGGGGACCGTATCAGACTCCGGCATTATGCGGTTCACGTTATTTTCTCACGATAATTGATGATTATTCACGCGCCATCTGGATTTATTTGCTGCCCTCTAAGCAATAAGCACCGGATCATCTCAAAAATTTTCTCAGTTTGGTCGAGAGACAGTTTATGCAAAAAGTTTGCACCGTTCGTAGCGACAACGGCTCGGAATTTATTGTCTTAAAGTCATATTTCGCTCAAAATGGGATTATACATGAAAATTCATGTGTCGGAACTCCACAACAAAATGGGAAAGTCGAGCGAAAGCATCGTCACATACTAAATGTAGCACGAGCTCTTCGCTTTCAAGCTTCTTACCCATCGAGTTTTGGGGTTATTGTGCTCTAACCGCAGCTTATCTCATCAACTGGACACCAACGCGATTACTAAACGGAAAGACTCCTTTTGAACTGGTTTATAATTGAGCTCCGCCTACTCAACATCTTCGCGTTTTCGGCTGTGTTTGTTATGCTCACAATCAACGCCATACCGGCGATAAATTCAATATTCGCAGTCATAAATCAATTTTTGTTGGTTATCCGTTTGCTCAAAAAGGGATGGAGAATATTTAATCTGGAAACTCGCAAAGTCTCTATTTCTAGAGATGTCATTTTCCTTGAAAATGAATTTTATCCGAAGTTTGTTTCAGAAATTTCAGAACTGCAATCTCTGCAATTTCCGGCAGCCTCTGTTTACGTCGATGATGATGAACAATCCCAGACAAGGTATTTTATTGAGGGCAAATACACTGTTACATCTCATGGCATGGTGTGATTCGGACTGGGGCTCTTGTCCTATCACCCGACGTTCTTTGACGGCTGGTTTATACAGCTGGGTGGATCTCCTATTTCTTGGAAAACTCGGAAACATGATGTTGTGTCTCGTTCATCGGCCGAAGCAGAGTATCGGGCCATGGTCGATACCGTCTCCGAGCTCTTATGGTTGCGCGACTTACTACCTGAACTTTGCATTGATTGTACCGCCTTCATACCTTTACACTCCGACAGTCTCTCTGCCATTAATCTCGCCACCAATCCGGTATATCATGCTCGCACCAAACATGTGGGTTTGGAATGTCATTTCATCCGCGATGAGATTGCTCGAGGTATTATTCATACAAAAAACGTTTCTACTGAAGCTCAAATCGCAGACATTATGGCAAAGGCGCTCGGAAAACGTGAGTTTCAAGCTTTCTTAGACAAGTTGGGTGTGTATGATCTACACTCTCTACCTTGAGCGGGGGTATTGGGTTGTATATGGGCGTCTCAATAGTTTGTATAATCTGTGTAAATAGCATTAGCTCTTATTCGATGCTTAAGACATAACTAAATGTATATAAGGTTTGTGAAGCATTCTGCAAATAAAAAGAAACCTAATTACACACTTCTAAGTTTCTACAGTATAAAAAGAGGAAGAAACTCGCTAACCTATTAGATAAACAATACTACTAAAGGTTGTGACTTAACCAATATGAAAGATTCTTTTATCTAGCCTACAAAATCTTGAAGTAAAATGATTATAGTGTTTAATTACTATAAGATAAATATTGGGTAGGAGATAGTTTGAAAATCAATCTCCATCATCTAACAACCATCCAAAAAGTTTGGTATTCATTAGTAATTTATAGTCTAATGAAATCCTTTTAAAAGATAAAGATAAACATTTATTTACCAAAGATGTGGTGATCTAGTGATTAAATCTCTAGATCCTCAAAACATAGAGGTTTAAGAGGTCAAAACATAGAGATTAGTCTCTAAATGATAATTATATTACATGGTTTGGGTTTCGCCTAGAGAGATGTACCGATTTTCGTCCAGAATTCTCTAGTCATTAGAAAAAAACATTTTTATTAACCAAGTAATTAGAAACTTTAAAATACAATAACACTATAATTCAACTTCAAGTGTGACAAATTACTCGGGTTTCCCGGTTCGTTTTTTGGCTCTTCCGACATTGCTAAGTTGGTTTTGTCTTCTTCTGTTTGACATCCAGACCTTTCAGATTCTTTTTTTGCGTATGTTTGAGTGTTAACTGTAGGACCTTCATTTACATAAGGAGAACAATCTGAATAATTGCAAAATAATGTATAAAAAACAGAGATAAAATACAAGAGTATTGCATAACAATTTAGATAAAATCTAATTTTTTCAGAATCGAGAAAGCTCTCTTTCCTTAACTCAAAAATCGCCTCGTAGTGTGACGGTTGGATGACGATTAGAATCCCAGGGTAAAACTGCATTATTTCTTCTATTCGTATCACTCGAATAAGAAGTCCAACAAACTATAGATTTGTGTGTACTCTCAAAACCAAAAAAATAAGAGAGAAGAAAAATAATGACCAAGGAAAAGTGAGTGTATGGGATTCTATGATTTCTCTATACTTTGTGTATATATATACACACATAAGAGAGAGAGAAGAGGTGGAGAAATGCTTTTTCTCACTTTTTTAGTGGATGTCCATTAATTAATAAATTAATTTGAGACTTTAGTGAGTGAGAGGTTATGAATTGACCAAATCAATTATCATGTTTATTAAAATATTGATATAAAAATCGGTCATTGGGTCTAAGAACTCGTAACTGAATATAAACTTACGTAACTGAATATAAACTTAATCTTGAGCTCGAGTTCGTCTAGACTCGTCTCAATGCGCGCGCTAAGTTTAATATGAGTTTATTCCTCACTTCGTAAAATAGTCCAAGACATTTTAGAACTTCTCCACTAACTATAATTATCCCATTTATGCTAGTCAAGCATCAATCATGAAATAATTATTTCTCATTCAAAACAACTCTAATTTTGACATATGAATACACTACTTGATAGTGTTCGCGGCGATAAATTCATCGCTCTCATAATCCGGTTATATTTATACCAAAATTTATCAAAAATTTGTTCGAAAATAGAACGACGCAACATATCTGAAATTGAGTTCCAACATTAAGTGGTTAAAAATTTAACCTTTTGTTATGTTAATTTGCCTGCCTCTTTTGGCCTTCGATCTCCTATTATTTATTCGTTTATGTTGGGTTTAGTTTGCTTTTGTTGTATTTGTTTTCGATGTCTTGTAATCGGTTCCGATTAGTTCGCTAGACAAAAAAAAAAGTGTGGCAAAAAAATGAGTGAGTGTGGTTTAGTAGCCCAAATATTAAAATCCAAAATTTTGTAAGTAGTTATGATATAAATCCTACGAACTGATTTTTTTAAATAATCTCGTCTAAATTCGAATTTTACTAGACATTACAAACTACTCCTTTCGTTTCGAATTACTTGTCGTTTTAGAGATTTGCACACAAATTAAGAAATCTCTATTTTCTGTAAAAACACCATTAAATATTCTAAATCAATCAATAGAAAAAAATCCTACAATTATTCTATTGGTTAAAAAAATCAAATTCATTTAACTTTTGCATTGAAAACCTAAAACGACACATATTTTGAAACAAATTTTTTTTTCAGAACGACAACTAATATGAAACGGAGTGAGTGTTTATTAAGGTCACTGGCTTCAATTCAAATAATTCATATGATTTTAACAATAAAATTAAATAATTCAGAAGAAAAAAAGTGTGCCAACTATCAGCAAATCTATAGACAAAATGGGATTAAATTTGTAATTGGCTAAATAATGGGGCGTTATGCAAAACTATAAAATAGTGACCCGACCCGAGGTATGCAAAACTTCGCCGTTCTTAAGTCATTCGGAACAATCATGGGAAGCGAACGGAGCACGAAGGAGAAGAAGAGAAGCAGAGCTCGAAGCGATAATTCTTCATCTTCTGATGGTATGTTCTTTTTTTTCTCATGTTATTGAATTCGTGAAGGTTATGAACATCAAAACTATTCATGAATCAAATTTTTGAATTTGTACTACGACTCGGATTGATGTTTGAAACTCGAACTTAGTGATGAATTTTTTCGTCTATGGATGAGATGATCTGAGACTTTTGTGTTAAAATTGTGATTTCATGAATGATTTAGATGAAGGGAAAGTTAAGAGGCAGCGAGGAACAGAGAAGGATGATGAAAAGAGAAGTAGAAGCAGTGAGAAGAAGGATAAGAAATCTCACAAGCATCACAGATCCAGTACATGTATGAATGATACTTGTTTCTTTATGTTTGATTTGTGTAAACCTGTGCTGTGATGGCCAAAAACTTGATTATATGAGTTAAGTCTAGTTAAGTTTTTGGAATGTTAATATCTGAAGTTCTTGATTGTTGATTTGAGCTGTTTGTTTCTGTTTCTGATATCTCTAAGCTGGAGTTTTCTTTTTCTTGTATTGCCATTAATGGAACAAGAGCATCAAAGTAGCTTTGTTAGAACTGTGTTTATAAAGAGAGGAGATAGATTGTAGTGGAAACTTGTAGGTTTAAGGATTTTGTGGTATGTTAATATCTGATGTTCTTTCTTGTTCATCTTGTTGAGTGTTTGTTTCTGTTTCTGATATCTCTAAGATGAAGTTTTCTTTTTCTTGTATTGCCATTAATGGAACAAGAGCATCAAAGTAGCTTTGGGCTAACTGTGTTTACTACCAAGAGAGGAGTTAAATTGTAGTGGAAACTTGTTGGTTTAAGAAGTATGTGGCATATTAATATCTGATGTTCTTTCTTGTTCATCTTGTTGAGTGTTTGTTTCTGTTTCTGATATCTCTAAGATGAAGTTTTCTTTTTCTTGTATTGCCATTAATGGAACAAGAGCATCAAAGTAGCTTTGGGCTAACTGTGTTTACTACCAAGAGAGGAGTTAAATTGTAGTGGAAACTTGTTGGTTTAAGAAGTATGTGGCATATTAATATCTGATGTTCTTTCTTGTTCATCTTGTTGAGTGTTTGTTTCTGTTTCTGATATCTCTAAGATGAAGTTTTCTTTTTCTTGTATTGCCATTAATGGAGCAAGAGCATCAAAGTAGCTTTGTACTTAACTGTGTTTACCAAGAGAGGAGATAGATTATAGTGGAAACTTGTTGGTTTAGGAAGAGTATAGTCAGAAAAGAAAATATGAAAGTATCTGGTTTTAGTTAATGTTCTAAGTATGATTTGAATCTGTGTTTTGTTCAGCAAAGAAGTCGAAGGACGATAAGAAGAAAAAGAAACACACTGAAGCAGACCATCAGCTAGTAAGCTCTCTCTTAATCTTTGTCACATGTACTCATAAACATCTCATAATGTTGTTTCGGATTCACTCTTATGTGTGGTTGGTTCTTCTTTGTCCATGAGATTCTGATAAATAAGATTGTTTCTTCTTCTTCGTATAGAAAGAAGGGATCTCAGAGATATCAAGTGAAGACTACTTCTCTAAGAACAACGAGTTTGCGACATGGTTGAAAGAAGAAAAACGCACTTACTTTAATGATCTCACAACCGAATCTGCACGGGAATTGTTTTCCCGGTTTGTCAAAGCATGGAACAGAGGGAAACTCGAGTCTCGATACTACGAAGGAATTGCCACTGCCCCAAGAACAGCTCACAACTGGAAGATCAAGCAGAAGTGAGAAAATACTTTCTAGATTTGTTTTTACTTAAACCTCTTTGTTTTGTAACTTGTTAGATAGTTTTTTAAGAGTAAGAAGAAACTTTTAAGTATCCTGGTCCAACACCAAAGTAGCTGCAGAACTATTTCATGAGTCCTTAAAGTAAACCAAACCTGGTTCAGGTTAACCGAAATTAGTCATATTCCACGGTTATTGCAGCTTGCAAGATTTTGATTCAAAGCAGAGTAATCGTTTCTATGTTCCACTAGCATGGGCACAAGTAGTTTGTTTGAAGTGATCTGCGAAATCCAAATATTACTAGTCGAAAACTGTTACATTTTTGCCGTTTTTCAAATGTTCATTTTTTTTTTACATATTAATTTTTAAGGCACAACAGACCGATCCAGTTACCTAAACTCCATAAATAGAAGAAAATACACTCGCACAAACTTTAGTTTGGTAACAAGACAACAACGGTGATACAACCATTAAGCCACTTGATCATTATTTTTATTTCACTAGATTCAAAGACTGAATTGTATCATTTTTTATATGAATAACTATTTAAACTTTAGTTTCTTTTGTTCTTTGATTCATCTTAAATTTTATAGTAAAATTATCAATTCACTCGATTTTTAGCTATTTTTTCTTGGTTTGATCTAGATTCAAAACGTTATTATAAATAATACTTTTTATAATATCAAAAATATTATGCTCGAGACTGAAAGTTTACCAAACCTCCATTGTATTTGTCTTGTGCTTTTGTATCATGTCGCCTCATCTCATACAATATTTTGATAGCACAAGAAATGATTCATGCTTTACGGACAAATGATAAATGCTCTGACGAGTTCATGGCGATCAAGACAAATATGTCAAAGGCTTTTGATAGGGTGGAATGGAGCTTATCGAAGCTCTTCTCACTTTATCGGTTTCCACCAAAAATGGATTAGTTGGATCATGATATGTATTCGATCGGTATCATATTCCGTTCTTTTAAATGGAACATCACATGGACATTTCAAACCCGAGCGTTGGCTACGGCAAGGTAATCCTCTATCTCCTTTTCTTTTTATTCTTTGCGCTGAAGCACTGGTGCTTATTATGCACCGATCAGAGGAGGAAGGAAATCTCACAGGCATAAGATTAACAACCAGATGTTCATCGGTACAACATCTATTGTTTGCTGATGATAGCCTATTTTTCTGTCGTTCCACATTTCGTGAATGCACAGAACTATTGCGATGCCTAAAATTATAAGGCGATACATCAGGCTAAGTAATCAATTTTCAGAAATCTTCAATCACATTTGGAGCAAAATTAGACCTCATTATGTGTAGGATATTGGGTCTTTATATGCAGATCGAAAAACAAGGGGGGAGCAGGGACCTACTTAGGGCTGCCAGAATACTTTAGTGGCTCAAAGCGAGAATTGCTCGCTTTTATCACTGACAGATTAAAATCAAGACTCTCGGGTTGGTTTTCCAAAAATCCTTTCTCTCGGATGCAAGGAAATCCTATTGAAATCGGTAGCTATGGCCCTCCCGGTGTATGCCATGTCATGCTTCCTCCTATCCAAGGATCAGTGTAAAAAAATCACTAGTGCAATGATGAGCTTCTTGTGGAATTCATATGAAGGAAACAAAAAAATAAATTGGGTATCTTGGTCGAAAATGTGTCAATCAAAATCTAATAGTAGACTAGGTTTCAGATATATATGTGATTTTAACCAAGCGTTATTGGCAAAACAAGCATGGAGAATTCTCCACAACCCAGAACTTCTTCTCTCAAAAGTCTATAAAGCTCAATGTTTTCCTAAAACAACCTTCTTGAAAGGATCAATGGGAACACGACCATCTTACGCTTGGCGTAACATACTCTTCGGAAGAGAGCTTCTACAAAAAGGACTACTGAAAGTCATAGGAAATGGGGAACATACAAGTGTATGGACAGATAAATGGAAACTTGATGGAGAGCCTCGACCCCCTTTTAGTTTATCTCCACCCACATCTAATCTTCAGGTTTCATCGTTAATTAATATAAATGGATCATGGGATACCGAGCAAATCCATCATCTATTCCCCTTGGAAGACATATTTGGGCATTTTCAGCCGATGGACGTTATCAGGTTAAGAGCGGTATCTGGTATCTCTCTAAGTTAAAAGACCAAGTTCTTCAACCATCCACTCAACAAATGGTTATGAATGATTTGAAATCAAGGATTTGGAGGATAAAGACAATCCAAAAAATTAAAATGTTTTATGGAGGGCTTTTCTGGGGCTTTGGCGGTAGATGATTGTCTTACTGCACACGATTTATATGCGGACACATGTTGCAAATTCTGCATCCAAGGATACAAAAAAATAAACCATGTTTTGTTTGAGTGCGTCTTTCCGGCAAAAATATGGCAATTGGTAGCTATTTCTGGCACTAATCACGGGTTCACGAATTCACTAATTCAAAATATGGGAACCATGCTACACATAATGAGCGATTCAAATATTGACAAAACAATGCAGGAATCAATACCCTGGATCTTGTGGGAAATATGAAAAAATAGAAATGCGTTAGTTATCGAAGAAAAGCAAAATGATATTTCGGTAATGGTTACAATGGCTCAAGAGGAGGCATTGCACTGGACCAAGCTTCACGATGAGTCTCGATTGGCTCATACAAACTCTCGTTCTCGTCGGGAGTTACAAGAATCTCGTTGGACCAAACCATCCCCATCATTTCTAAAGTGCAATGTTCATGCATCCTGGTCTGGTAGTGAATTTATAGTGGGTGCGGCGTGGATAGTCCGAAATTCTACAGGTGATTTTTCTTTCCACGCAAGGGATGCTCTCTTTCCATCAATCAACAGGTTTGAGGCAGAAATTTGTTGCATTCTTTGGTCCCTTACTAGCATGTCCGACCTTCACATGACTGTTATTGAAGTCTGGTTAGATTATGGACACGTAATCGAAGCAATCAACCATCCATCTCTTTGGCCGAAGTATAGGAGTTTACTTCAGAAAATCACTACCGTCGCGGCCTCCTTTTCGTCGTGTACTTTCTACACAACCTCTCCTTCAGCCAACCGCATAGCCAGAGACATTCCTAAGAGTGTTTCACGAGTTGGTTTGTTCCAATCTTATTTATCGCTGGGAGGACCTGCATGGCTACATTCACGCATTCAAGAAGAAGCTCGTCTTCTTTAGTTAAGTTTCTCTTGTTTTTTTTTTATTTCGGGTCTTGTATCTTTAATTTAACGAGTTAAAAAAAAAACTCTTTCTGTTTCATTTTAAATAAAGTTTTAGAGATTTTTTGTTTCATATTAAGTGATGTTTTCACAACTTTATGCAATAATTTAAATTTATAAACTATTAATATTCTGCATAATGATTATGATTGGTTAAAAATTAGATGTAGTTAATGATTTTTGAGTAATTCTTTCAAATACCACACACTCCTAAAAGTTCTACAAATACCACACACTTCCAAATGTTCCAAAAATACCACAAATATAAAAAGTGAATTTTAAGGCTTAAAATTTAAAATTTTGGGTTTGAGTTCACTAAATAGACTTTAGGGTTTAGTTTAGAAGGGGGTACAGTTTGGTTTTGGGGCTTTTGGATTTAAATTTGAAGTTTTAAAGTTATTTCAGATTTTGTAGTATTTTTGTGGTATTTTTATAACTTTTGAAAGTATAATATTTTTGAAATATATTTAGTTTTTGTGGTATTTTTGAAAACCTCTCATAATTTTTTATGAAAAAGACAAAATAAATGATATTATTTTGATTTATTAATGAGAATGCAAAAAAATTAAGAGTAATTCCTTCAGATACCATCAAAAGAAGTTCAAATTTGAAAAATATCACACATTCCCAAAAGTTTCAAAAATATCACACCCTTCCAAATATTCTAAAAATACCACAAATATAAAAAGTAAATTTTAAAAGTTTAGAATTTAAAATTAGAGAAATTCCTTGAGACACCATCAAAAGAAGTTTAAATTCCAAAACTACCACACTCCCAAAAGTTCCAAAAATATCACACTCTCAAATGTTCCAAAAATACCACAAACATAAAAATTTAAGGTTTAAGAATTTAAAATTTTGGATTTGAGTTCACTAAATAGAGTTTATGATTTAGTTTTGAAGGAGGTAGGGTTTTGTTTTGGAATTTTAGAGTTTAAATTTGAAGGTGTAAAACTATTTCGAATTTTGTGGTATTTTTGGAACAAAAACATTTTGGTGGTTTTCTTGGAAAAAAATTTGGTATTTTTGGAACTTTTGAGAGTGTGTGGTATTTTTGGAATAAATCTAATTTTTTGTGGTATTTTTGAGAATTCCCCTTAAAATTTTGGATTCACTAAATCGACTTTAGGGTTTAGTTTTTAAGGGGTAGGATTTGGTTTTGAGATTTTAGGATTTAAACTATAAATTTTAAAGTTATTTCAAATTTGTTGTATTTTTGGAACAAAAATATTTTTGTAGTATTTTTAAAAAAAATTATGGTATTTAGAACTTTTAAAAATATGTGGTATATTTTTAATATATCTAATTTTTATGATATTTTTGAGAATCCCAAAAAAATTTAAACATATGAAACCATTTATGTTCGTAAACCATTACGATTAAGATAAATTTAATTATAGAAATTACAAAATGGTCCAACGTTTATATAAAACTTTTACTTTTGGACGGACTTTAACCTATTGTTCAAAGCTTCCTCACTCGGCTCAGAGTCTCCGACATTCGCATTAGATCGCAAAACTTGTCCGAATTAGCTGTGACTGTGAGCATCATACAATCTCTCTCTCTCTGTAACTATCCTCATTGCTAGGAGTATGTATCTTCTTTGTTTGATCTTTCATCGCAAGCTTCATGTAAAGAGTTCTTGATTCGTCTGAAATCCATCGATGGTATTAATCCCACTTCCTGTAGCTGCTTCTTCGTTTTGGAAATTTCATACTAGAAGCATCTAATAAGCGTGTAAATCTCGCTACTTGTGTTGTTGAGAAAGAACCATTGTTAATTCTTGGGTGAAAAATTGCTCCTTTATACAATATTGTGGTGCTGTTAATCTCATCTAAATGAATTCAACAGGGAAGAGAAATGTCTTATCCATCATCAGATTACTATTCACTAGTTCAAGCGTAAGCAATAAGACAGCTTCAAGAAATAACTTATTTACAACCTCGCTCACCAGATGTTCGACGTTATGCCTCAAAGAAGTTGAAAAATGCATTGATGATTCTCAAGGAGGAGAGAAAGTGAGAAAGATTAGTCCTTTAGAAGTTCTAAGAAAATGGGGATGTAATGATAATGAAATCTCGAGGATTTTAGCTCGTAGACCAGCTTTAGAGAGAGCTAAAGTTACTCAGCTAGAGTATAAACTAAGTCTTCTTACTCCATTGGGAATCACATCATCTGATCTTGTGAAGATTCTTAATTGTCGTCCAAGGTTCTTTAGCTCTAGAATTCATCTTGTTCTTGATGAAAGAATCAAGTATTTCATCGACTGTTTGGGTTCGAAAGAGGTTTTACGCAAAGTCATTATTCGGAATCCATCACTCATGTTGTATGATCTCGATCGGAAGATCAAACCGGTGATGGAATTCTACAAAAGTTTAGGTTGTAGCCAACAAGATCTTGTCTCAATGTTGATATCTAGACCTACATTGATTCCAAGAACAAACTTTACGCAAGAGAAGTTCGATTACATTCGAAAAACCGGTGTTGCAAGAAAATCCAAGATGTTTAAGTACATTGCAGCGATTATCGGTGTTTCGAGGGTAGAGACAATAGAAGAGAAAGTTGCAAACTTTGAAAAGTTTGGTTTATCAGAAGAAGAGATTTGGCAATTGTTTGGAAAATGCCCAATTCTTCTTACTCTATCAGTTGAAAAAGTTCAAAGAAACATGACTTTTGTTATAGCTTCAATGAAACTTGAAGCTCATTGTGTTCTCCGGTATCCATTTTTGCTTCTCAACAACCTCGAAACTCGATTAAAACCTCGGGTTGATCTTGTGAAGAGAGTCATCGACATGGGTTTAAACCCGCTTGTAGAAGTGAACATTGCTACAGCTTTAAGGATGAGCGAAATTCGGTTTTTGAAAGTTTATGTATTGTGTCATCCAAAAGATGTTGCAGAAGAGTTAATGGAGGTTTATGAGAATGCTAAAAGTATCAAACGTTTAGCTTTGGGATCTAAGAAAAATGTTCGTAGAGGATTCCCATTTTAAATTTCTTTTTTGTTCTTCCATTTTATCTGGTTCTTCGAATTTGTTCTTTTAAGATGTAACAACACAACATTATTTAAATTTTTGAGTTTGGTTCTTCCATTAAAATTATTGGTTTAACGAACATAGATATAATATTGAAGATTTTGAAAATTACCTTATTCTTACATCAATTTTTATAAATTACTTTTTTTTCTTTTGAAAACCAACTCCTTTTTTCAAAAGACTACATGAAAATATATAAACATAGTAGAAAGTAAAAAGTAGATTTTCTATCTTTTTAACTTTATTATGTACAGAAATCATAAAAAATAATCGATTGAGTACCATGAAGATTACAACATAAATTTTCCATTATACATAAACATGTTCGATTACATTAAGGTTCATCCCAAATACGAGACGAACTCTAAAATCAGAAAAATTATCATCCAAAACTTCAACAAGTATGTCTGTTGTGTTGAGAAAATATCGTCATGTACGAAGGTGGATCCATCTTATATCAAGTAAGACGAAGAACAAAACTAAATAGAAGAGAAGAGACGAATCAGAGCAAACAAAGCTTCTTTGTAGGTTGAACTTTGTTATGAACAATAGAAAAATTCTCTAAGACTTGAAATTTCATAAGATGTTGCAAATACATCGACTATGTATGTTTTAGAATGGGAGAGTGAAGATGAAAAGTTAGAGAACGTGTAACAAACAAAAATTAGAATAAGAGAAAATTTTGAATTTGAATCGATAAAAAGCATTATACAATATCATTATAACAGTTGGTGACGTATATAAATTCTAGAGAAAGCTAAAATATTTTTTATTTGTGTGATCACCTTATATTTGAATTTATTTTTGGTTTTATAATTTATCGGTAAAAACCTATGCTATTTACTAATTAAAATCTTGTTGTTTAAAAAAAAATATGAGGCTAACTTAATGTGAGAGCAGAATCTCTTACACCATATATAATCGAAAATATACAAAAAATAGTTAAAGATGGGTTTATTAATCAAGTTTGTGTACAATTTTCTCAAGATTACAAATGTTTTCTCTCAAGAATTGTGAGATAGAAAAATTATGGAACCCCCAACAATCAGTCATTCTTCTCATATTTCTAACCTCAGGACATTAATCGGCTCTCATTAATGTCATTTATTGCGTAGATTTTCCATTTGAATGCCAACACTGATGGTAGTAGATCCATAAATTAATTTGGCGGGATTCACGGCAAACAACGCGTTCCATGTTGACCGTCACTGGGGCCTGGGCTCGGCTCTCCTTGGGCTTGGCTCTCCATTTGCCTCAGCTCTCCGGAGTCGTCATCGGCTCTCTGGAATGGGTATGACTCTCCAGAACCGTCATCGGTCTCTAGAGTCGTCATCGGCTCTCTAAAATAGGCTTGTCTCTCGAGAATCCTCATCGGTTCTCCAGAGTCGTCATTTGCTCTCTAGAATCGTCTTTGGCTCTCCGAAATCGTCATCGGCTCTCTGAAAAGAGCTCGCTTCTCTGAATTGAGCATGGAGAGCCCAATTACATGGTGAGTCGGGTCAAACTCCGAAAATCCAACCCGGAAGAATTTATACTCCCACACTTAATAATTTCAATTAAAAGTGTAGTTTTCAAAGAAAAATAATATAATTTTGCTTTTCAAAATTTATATTTATTAAGGAGTATTTTTTAAAATTTCTTCTATAATAATTATGGATATTAATCAATAAATATAAAAAATATAAAAATGTAACATATTTCCATGATATTATCAATATATAAAAAATATATGTCAAAATTGACAACCAATTGGGTTTAACTAAGATTGAACGTTTAGGTGTTTGATCTCTCAATTAGTCAATTCTCTTTAGAATTGCCAATCTCTTTTTTATGATCTTTAATCGCCTTTTATAGTCACTTTCTATCTTGACCCATATGCCCCACTACCATCTAACGGTCATGTGTGCTACTCGGAAAGCTTTAAAGACTTGTTTGCTAGCCTTGCAAATCATCACATGATATTTTTCCATGGTTTATCCTTACTCGCACTATTTCGGAAAATACTTCCTGAAAGGTCACTGATAGATCTAGAATTTAATCATAAACTAATGTTGCAGAGAACAGATCACAATAGCACAGTAAAGGGTATCGAACCACAGAGACCAAAATGCACGATCAGTTTAAAACTCGAAAATGGCTAAAGCAAGAATAATAAGATTGATTATCGAATCGAAGCAGTAATTAAAACGGTTTAAAACTTATAAAAAAATGCGTCAGGTATCAGGGAAACCATAGGTAATCGGGATTGAAAGTCAATTTATCATGCAGGGATTTTTCTTTGAAAATAGTTCTCAACATAAAAGACAGAGATGGTTTAATCTCCTCTCGGAGTATTAAACCCTATGCTCAAATTATCAGAGACAAACTCTCGCCGTCTTTTAAATAACAGAACATGCATTAAAGATCATATTCAATTGTTCACAAGCAATCAAGACAATACTCTCGCAAGCAAGACCACTTATTCATCTAGACTAGATCCAACTCCTAAACCAAATCTCTTTGCGTTTATCAGTCTAATATCAATGAACAAGATGGCCAATCTAAATCATGCATTAATAATAAGTCTAGATTAAGAACCTAACAATTATTACCACTTATGATAGATATAACAATCAAACCCTGAAATCTCTGGGAAACCCTAAAACCTAACTATGGAACTACTCAGACATTGCAAAGTATAAACAATACAATATCAAAGAAGAACACATATTTAAATTAGATATTGATAAATAAGAGGGTTCAGAAATCTTATTCCAAATACAGAGTTTTCAGAATTTCTTCTCCCTCAGTAATTCTCTCAGACCTAAAATAAAGCTTAGTTCTAAAAACCTAAAACACCTTGTATTTATAGGCTAAAAAAGTAAAATAATTAATAAGGAAAACTTGATAGGCTTGAGGACTCTTTTGCAAAATATGAAAATCTTCTGAAATTCTCGCAGGTACTTTGGACCGATCGGTTCAGGCTCAGACCGATCGGTCCGTCTTCTCCGGACTCGTGTGGACCGATCGGTCCATCTACAAACCGGTCGGTCCAAATCTTCTGTTTTCTCAGATATTCAGACCGATCAGTCCAAGGGTGGACCGATCGATCTGAAGTCTTTTTGACTTCATTTCTTCATATTCGCCATTCCGAAACCAGATTGGTTCTTCAATTCTCCACTTAGTCATATTCCATC
>OVBE01005979.1:0-20675 GCA_900406425.1 Iberis pinnata
CTCATTTTATTCCCTGTTTTTACTTAACTTGCTGTCTTTCCTTAGTTTTCGTTTATGAATGTCACATTTCATATCCTGTTTATTTTATGCATGTTTGTTTGTTTAGGAATTGTTAGTAAAACCCATTCTTCTTGTTTGNGCATCTAGAGTGGTTAATGTCTGCACCCATTTGGATTGACACCTATTATTATTACAACGACATGATAGTATAATAGGAATTGACACGGAAAAAACCTACTATCATTTAACCTAACCTATCTTTTTATAATTGTTTGATCTCTAAATCTGCAATTTAGAATCTTCTCCTAATCTTGATTTCTATAAATCTTCTTGTTAAGATATTATCTTATAATATCTTCCCTTAATCTTGATTTCCATAAATCTTCTTGTTAAGATATTCTCTTTAGCTCCAAGTCTACTCTTTAATATTTGCAACTTAGTGCCTCAAAGTCTCTGACTTAACATAAGTCGACAGGTCAAACAATATTTTTGAAACCAAAAGATAAATTACACCATAAACTTACTAAACCACTAAACCAATAGAGAAACAATCATAACCAGCAAACCAAATCAGCATACAAAAATAAATTTTTGTAACTAATATTTTAAACGTAGTAACCCGAGTCAATGGAGTAAAAGGGGTTGAGAGAGATAAAACTTTACATAAGGATGCACTTCTATATAAAGAAATACATTTCATTGTCGAAACCAAGACCAAGCCCAAGTAAAAGTCGTAACAGACGACCGGTAGAAACTTGAGCTGAATATATAAGATATGTTTAAAGAACATAAATAATAAGAAGGTCAAACAACTCTCTCTTCTTTTCTCTCTCTCTCTCTCTCTCTCTCTCTTTCTCTCTTTCTCTCTCTCTCTCTCTCTCTCTCTCTCTCTCTCTCTCTCTCTCTCTCTCTCTCAGATTAAATCTGAACTTGCAGAGACCTGTGGAGAGTTAGGGAGGAGGCGAGTCCCTCATTAGCGACCGAGCAACAACCTTCAGGAACCATCGCCTGGGCTCGTCGGTGAGAGCCAACGCCGGTGAGTCCCCGGAAAACACTTACACCCGATGCAACTACAACCTCTAAATCTCCTTTTTCTCTACATTCTCACGGCAGATCTGCTCTAGGTTAGAAGATGCTTACCGGCATCCCTTTCCGGCCAGATTGCATGCGGCGGTGGAGCTAGGAGGACGGCAAGGGAGCGGTTCGGGAACCTTAAGGCGTTTGGGCTTTCTTCATCGGAAGGTCGCGAGTCTTCTCGACGTCTCGGTAGATCGTGAGAGGCGGGGCTGCTGAGATTAGAAATTTCTTGTGTCCGGAAGGCGTCGGAAGCTGCTTCTCCTCACGCCGGAAACCTATTCGCGAATCCGTCACTCAGGCTGGCTATTAATCAGCTTCTTCCTCCTCCTTACCTTTTGCAGGTTTTCCGTGGGCAAAGGGGCAGCTTTGCTTCAGTTCTGGCGCCGGACCACCATGTCCTTGTGGTGGAATCCGCAGTCAAATCGACGGCGGTTAGGATTAGGTTTCCTATCTCTTTTTGGGCCTCTGAAGCTTTCTGGGTTTGTAGGCTTAAGGAATTTAGGGTTTGTTGTTGTAATTGGGTTGTTTATGTAATCCTGGGTTTTAATTAATGAATAATATTTATATTAAAAAAAAACATAAATATAATATATCCGAAACGTTTTAATGGGACAAAAATGGCGGCATTATCAATGAAAAGTTAACTGCTACCAAGATAAACCAAAAAATAAATCATAAGACTTGAACGTTGAAACTTCTTCTTCCTCAACGACCAATAATGTTTGTTCATTGATCTCACACCACAAACCTTTCAACTCCTTAATTCCGTGCTTATTGGTTCTTCTTTAAAGTCTCCTCATTTAAACTTCCTCGTCTAAGTAAACCTCTCTTTCTTTCTCCTTATTATGCTTAGACTTCTCTCATTTGAATAAGCTTTCTCGGTAAGAAGAATCTTGTCCCCTTTGAATAAAAATTACATCTTTTATTTCTGGGTTTCTTACTCTTTGCCCAAAATGTCTAAGCTTGCATAAGTAGCTTTTCTTCCAAGAGATTTGACATTCAAGAGATAATGGAGTCTAATTGTGATGTGAACATAAAAGCAGAGATTGAAGAATCCAATAAGGTTCTTAATCCTCTTGATGTTTCAACATCTCGAAAAACTCTAATCAGTGATAATAATAAACCAAAGAGCTGGTCTCTTGATCCCTCTAGTAGAATCAAGCTTCTTAAATTCGGTTCACCTTCAGCTAAATTCAAGAAAATAGCTGAAGAAAAAGACGATTTTTCAAGATCAGTAAGCAACCATAACTTCCGTGAAAGAATCACTAGTGTTCTTCACAAGAAAATCAATTGGAGTTCTCTAATGAAACTAGGTAAAGAATGGATCAAGAATCCAATCAACATAGCTCTCTTTATATGGATACTTGTTGTTGCAATCTCTGGTGCTATTCTCTTCTTAGTTATGACTGGTATGTTGAATCATGCTTTACCTAAAAAGTCACAAAGAGATGCTTGGTTTGAAGTAAACAATCAAATCCTCAATGGATTGTTTACTTTAATGTGTCTTTATCAACATCCAAAACGGTTTTATCACTTAGTACTTCTTTGTAGATGGAATCATAATGATATTACAAAGCTTAGGAAAGCTTATTGTAAAAATGGAACTTATAAGCCACATGAATGGATTCATATTTTAGTTGTTGTGATCTTACTTCACTTGAATTGTTTTGCTCAATATGCACTTTGTGGTCTTAATGTTGGATTTAGAAGATCAGAGAGACCACCTATTGGTGTAGCTATATGTATCTCTATTGCTATTGGAGCTCCTGGAGTTGCTGGTTTGTATACTATGCTTAGTCCACTTGGTAAAGACTATGATGATAATGATGATGATGTTGAGAATCAACTTAAAGGGTCTATGAATCGCCGAGTTAGTTTAGAGAGAAGGTATTCATTTGCTTCGATTGCGAATGAGAAAGTTCCGGTTAATGATCCTCAATGGAATGGTGGAGTTTTTGATATATGGAATGATATTTCATTAGCTTATCTTTCTCTATTTTGTACATTTTGTGTCTTTGGATGGAACATGGAGAGAGTTGGATTTGGGAACATGTATGTTCATATAGCTACATTCATTCTCTTTTGCTTGGCTCCTTTCTTTATATTCACATTAGCCGCGGTTAATATCGATGATGAGATGGTTAGAGAAGCTTTAGGAGTATGTGGAATACTTCTTTGTTTGTTTGGTTTGCTTTATGGTGGATTTTGGAGGATTCAAATGAGGCAAAGATTCAAGTTACCAAGTTATAATTTATGTTTTGGAAGCGCTGCGATTAGTGATTGTGTACTTTGGTTATGTTGTTGTTGGTGTTCTTTAGCTCAAGAAGTTAGGACTGTTAACTCTTATGAGATAGTTGAAGATAGATTCTGTCAAAGAACACAAGAGAAGAGTTTGGTTTCTCCTTTGTCTCGTGAAGATGGTGTGTTTGATCCTAGGTTTGGTCTTGGGAACTCTCCGAGGAATATGAATGGTGGTGCTAATTCGCTTAGTCCGAGCAGGTTTTGGAAAGAGGTACATAGTCCAAAAGCACAAACACTTGGAGAGAAAAATGAAGATAAAAGTGAAGTTGCTTTGACTCCACCTTCTCCTTTGGTTATAAACAGAGAAGCTTGATTTGATGAACAACCTTTACTTGTAATTCTTCTTTTTTCTTTTCTTTTCAGGCTTTGTATGAATTATAATTTGAGGAACCTTTTTAATACAAGTTTTCTTTGAATGTTTGCTTGAGTGAATCTATAGGGTAGAGATTGGCGTTTCGATTTTTTTTTTTTTTCGCCAATACTTATATTAAAAGCTAACAAATACATCATCCTCAAAAAGCAATTGTTTTAATGAAAAAGAAGGAACCACATAATATGTAAACAAAGAAGAGTTTTGTCTTTGACCCCTAGCAAGATAATCCGAACATCTATTGGATTTTCGGTTGATCCAAAGGAATTGAACTGCTTCAAATCTCCTTATCCACCATAACACATCCCTCATCCAATTAGCCAAGTCAAAAGAAACTTCCTCCCCCATTAATAACTTGTGTAGCATTTGATTATCTCCTTCAAAGCATACCCTCCTATAACCTCTCACCCAAGCATGTTGCATAGATATTATTAAAGCTTGTACTTCTGCTTCTAACACATCCTGAACCTTGAAACCAGTAACTTGACCCGCTCCTTTGAAACCACCAATAGAGTCTCTACATAACCAACATACCGTAGCTGGAGACTCAGCATTGACAAAGCATGCATTATAGTTGATTTTAATCCAATTGGGCATTTGTCTACGCCATTCTGATCTCCTGTCACAAGCAACTCCAACACTCCTTTGATGTGATCCTCCTAACACCTTATCTGGACTTGCTATAACCCAATCATCAGCCTCCAAACCTGCATAATAAAGAATGCTTTTCCAAGGAAGCTTTGTTTGTTTGTAGAATAAATTATTTATATCTTTCCATATATACCAAAGTAGAAATAAAGGGATATAACCATAACCTAGACTAACATGTAATGAATTCATATCAATCAATGCTAACAACTTATCTTTAAACTCAACATATGAATCATATAAATCAGGAAGCATTACATGAATTTCCTTCCAGACATCACTAATGGCAGGACATTGAAAAAATAGGTGATCCATAGTTTCAACTTGATTACACTTAAGACATAAACCTTGTGTGTTAAAACATCTTCTCCTAAGTTCAGCACCTATGGGAAGAATATTAGATAAAGCACGCCATAAAAAATGTTTTATCTTAGGAAGGATATTAAGCTTCCAAATTTTTTGTTTTATAATGTTAGTAGAAACAAAGTTAGAGTGTAACATATTAGGTGCATCAACATGTGAAGCAAACCAATAGCCATACTTAACACTATACTCCCCATTAGAAGTATAATGCCAACCAATTGCATCTTCAGCAACATTTTTGTTAGTTTTATAGCTAAAATAATGGGTATATCAGAGGGATCTATTAAATCATGAACTTTGTTAATATTCCAAGAGCATGTAGTGTCATTCATCAGCTCAGCCACTTTCAAATTTGAAGGAAGTGATAATATATTCCTTATAGGTGGTCTAGGAGGATGAAGAGGCAACCATTTATCCTCCCATGAACTTGTATGCTGCCCATTTCCAATCAGAACCCTGAAGCCTTGCTGTAAAAGATCTCTGCCAGCTATGATTGATTTCCATCCAAATGAGCATTGAGAGCCTTGTGCTGCATTAAGAACATGACCACGTGCATAATATCTACCTTTCAACACCTGAGCTAGTAAGGATTGGGGATACTTAAGAAGCATCTAGCTTTGTTTAGCTAAAAGAGATTGATTGAACAACTCAATGTCCTTAAACCCTAAACCTCCTTCCTTCTTAGGGATAATTACTTTATCCCAGGATAGCCAATGCATAGCTCTAGTTGGATTACTATTCTGCCACCAATAATGTGCCAATGTTTTGTTAATATCTGCATAAATCCCTTTAGGGAGTTGAAAACAAGTCACTGAATAGATTGGCATAGCCAAACCTATAGACTTTAGTAAGATCTCTTTTCCAGCTTGACTTAAATACTTATGACTCCAACCTTCTGTTCTCTGCTTTATCTTTTCTACAATATATTGGAACACATCTATCTTTTTCTTTCCAAACTGCTCATGCATGCCTAAATACTTACTACTACCCCCTACATTATGAATATTAAGAATATTTCTAACTCTGGTTTTCATATCAGATTGTACCTTACTTCCAAAAGTTATAGCTGATTTTTCTAAACTCACCATTTGTCCTGAAGCCAATTCATAGTTATGTAAAATATTTCTTATTGTAATGGCTGATGAAACATTGGCTTGACAGAAGAATAATGAATCATCTGCAAATAATAGATGAGTAATTGCAGGACTTTGATTACTTATTTTAAGACCTTTAAGTTGTTTCTCATATGATGCTCTCTTTAACATTTGGCTCAATACCTCAGAACAAAGAATAAACAGGTAAGGAGACAAAGGGTCTCCTTGCCTCAAACCTCTTTTTGGTCTAAAGTATTCCTTAGGTGAACCATTAACTAAAACTGAAAAAGTAACAGACTTAATACAAGACATAATCCAACTTATCCAAGTTGGGTGAAAACCTAAACTCCTAAGAGATCCTTCAACAAAACTTCATTCCAACCTATCATATGCTTTCGAGATATCTGTTTTTAAGGCCATGAAAGACTTAGAACACCTTCGTCTAACTTTCAGACTATGAAACAGCTCATGAGCAAGCATTACATTATATGTGATCATTCTATTTGGTATGAAAGTTGCTTGTTCTTAAGAGACTAGGCTATTAAGAAAAGGTTTCAATCTATTGACTATAATTTTTGAAATAATCTTATAGCTAACATTACAAAGGGAGATAGGTCTGAATTGTGTCATGTTAACAGGGTTATCTACTTTTGGTATAAGACAGATATTTGTATAATTCATATCATCCTCAACTATACCAAAATTAAAAAATTTTGAACCATAATGAAAAGCTGAGGGCTTATCTCATCCCAACAAGTCTGATAAAATTCTCCTGTGAATCCATCAGGTCCAGGGGCCTTAGATGGGGAAAAGGAAAACACTGCATGCTTAACTTCTTCCAAAGTAACTGGTTTAATCAATGTGTTATTCATATATGAAGATACCCTAAGGGAAAGATGGTTCAGTACATATTGTTGATGCCCTAAGTTAGGATGACCACTTTTGAACAAAGTTCTAAAATAATCTCCTGCTACTTTACCAATCTCCACATCATGATTATGCATATTATTATTTTGATCCATGATGGCATGAATTGTATTACGAGCTCTCCTTGTTTTAGTTGAGGCAAAGAAATACTTTGTATTTCTATCCCCACACTTCAACCAATTATTTCTGCTCTTTGTTTTCCAATACATCTCCTCATTTTGATATGCTAGATTCAACTCTTTCCGTATAGTCTGAATATGCATAGTAGATGCACCATTGACAATAGCATGGTTTAACTGATGTTTAAGGTTGATAATATCCTCTTTAGAGTTGCACCTATTGTTTTTTCATTTTGATATTGTTGTTCTGCATCTACTAATACAGTGAGCCCAGGACAGAGTTGAATTATACCAACTGTTACTAATTAAGTCCTTAAATCCAGGCTTAGATAGGAGTCTACCATCAAATTTAAAGAAACCTTTAGGACTATGTTGGTCAATGGCAAGAGAAGTGACAACTGGCCTATGATCACTAACTCCTAGATCTAAGAATTCAGCTGATAGGACAGAAAATAAGGAGAAGGCTAAGGGATTAGCTACAACTCTATCCATGCAACAATAGACATCATGTCCACCCCTTTTACCATGCCATGAGAACTTATTACCTTTACTTGTTACAACCTCAAAATTACACGTACTATAAAGATGTCTAAAAGCTGTAAAAGTTCTTTCAGGTCTTACTGTCCCTCCTTGTTTTTCACTATTAAACCGAATTTCATTAAAATTCCCAAGTGCTAACCAGGCTCCATTTCTGGTTTAGGATATCTCCTGTAGCTTATTCCAAGTTTGGTATCTAAGGCTTTGAACATGGTTACCATAGACACAAGATAAATAGAAAACAGAGTCTTTACATTGAACTTTAACATCAACAAGATTAACAGAACCAAATAAAACAGAAACATTTAGGGTAGCCTTCCACATAACCATTAAGCCACCACTAATTCCTCTAGGAGGTACAATAAAGCTATTAGAAAAACCTAAATCTATTACAACTTGTTCAACATAAGTAGATTGCTGTTTAGTCTCCATTAGGAAGATGATATATGGGAAATGAATCCTATTCATTTCCTTTAGATGTCGAACTGCGAGGTCGTTTCCTAAGCCTCTGCAGTTCCAACCTATTATCTTCATTGAACATGTGGTGGATTTGGACCCACCGCACCTCCAGTTGTTCCAGAAGCAGCCTTAGAATAGCTGAGCATCAGATCATCATCCTTAGTCTCACATTTATCTTCAGCCTCCATGAACTTCCTCTTCCTTCCAGAGATACCAGCTGCATTACTTAAACCAGCACCAGAGAGAGCATCAGTTTCCAACTCCATATCCCCAACAGCTGGAAACATGTTCAGCAATGGTTGTTGATCAATAGTGTCCTGAGGCTCAATCTCTGGTACAAGATTGATAGTAACCTAGTTTTGGTTCCTCATTTGTTGGATCTCATCCATCATTTCCTCTACCAAAGCAGCAGCTTGTTCATGGGCATTTGGTTGAGCCGCATGCTCCTCTTCAGGGTTTAACTCCTCAATAATAATTCCACCATTATTATTACCACCAATGTTATCATCAGTATCACTACTGTCATCATCAAGTCCATGATTCATACCTCCATTTTGAATCAAGCAGGCTTTAGAGTCATGTGTTAACCTTCCACATGCTACACATAAACCGCTAAGTCTCTCATATCTTAATGAGAGAACTGTGTTTTCACCAATTGAAAACTGAAAGTTTTGTTGAAACTTCAGTGGATCATTATAGTTCGTTTTTTCGGTCTTTCAATTTTATAAAAACTGAAACCATTCGAATACTATTTGATTTTAGTTTGATTGGGTATCTGTTTCTTTTTATAAAAAATTTGGTTTCAGTCTGGTTTTTCGTTAAAAAGTTATTAAAATATACATAAATAATTATTTATTTGACATTTTTTTAATATACAAAATATATACTTTTCACACATGCATATAACTATACATATACAAATTTTCTATATTTTAGTTTATTTGGTTTTGATTTTCTTGGTTAACCAAAACTGGTTTTGGTCAGAAGTTTAAGTTTCTTTTGTTCTTAAATAATTAAATCTAAAAGAAAATTTAAATATTTTCGATTCAGACTCGGTTTCACTTTTAGCTTGGTTTGATCTATTTTTGTTCTGGTTTATTTATCCATCCCCAGTATAGAGTATGATGAAACCGATTCAAGATTTCCTGGTTTCTTGGGTTTTCTCTCTAATGTGCATTAGTATGTAGATACTCCGGTTATTTCATGTGAGACTAACTAGGTGGTTAGAGAAAGTGGTTGGTTTTGAGATAAAAAAATGAGTGATTTAGTAAAAGAGGTGTATTTTTTATTTCAAATAGGAGAAATGAGTGTATACATTGGTTTAATTTGTGATTTGGGTGTTTTTTTGGTAACCAACAATAATTATTGCCGATTTTAACCCTGCAACATTAATATATATATAAAAATAATCTTTTTTCAATTAAAAAAAGAATAAGATTTAACTTTTTTAATTAAATAGGAAATCATGCGCCAACAAATTTAGAAAAGTCATATTTGTCTCATTATTACAATATACATTTTTTCATTAGCCAATAAGGAAAGAATATTAGGTAAGAGATGTTAAATAATCTACGTGCGTTCATATGAACATAAACAAATTCATATAAATATATATATATATATATATATATATATATTCATATGAATGTATATACATATAATTGTTCATATGAAATTGACTTGTTCATGTGGTTATATTTTGTTCATGTTTAAGTTTTTGGCAAGAATAGTAGACTTGAATATTAGTACGAAAACAAATTTGATTGGAATTTAATACCTCGTGAATCAATTTATGTGTATTCACATGAACACAAATATATTCATATAAATATGAATCAATTTACGTTTGTTCACATAAACACATCCGTGCTCATATGAATATGAATCCTGGTTATTGGTCGTATGAATATGTGTTCTAACTCTGCAACATTAATATATAAAAAGAGTAATTTTATAAAAAAAATTGAAAAAGAATAAGATTTACCTTTTTAATTAAATATGAAATCATACGCCAACAAATTTAGGAAAGTCATATTTGTCTCATTATTACAATATACATTATATATAAATTGTATTGAAATAAATAATGAGGATTTCAAACACACCTCTTTCTCAAATTAGGCAACTAAATAATGACCAATTTGACAATTAATTCTAAAGAAAATAGTAAGAATATGAGATAAATTAGATTTTGAGTCAGTCATGATTCATCTTCGATCTAGGCACATCTTCTGAATATAGTCCCATTTATGTCAAAAAAACATTTTTGGGGTTAAAATAAGATTTACTAAGATTTTGTCCAAATTGTAATTATGTTAGGATGTTTGGTCTAGAAAATGGAAGGAACCGAAGTTAAATTAAATATTTAAATAGTTTGGTTCGTTCCAATTAGGGATTATTGGTTAGTTGATTTCGATAAGAATATAAACCAAACAAAACTGGAAAAAAACCCAAAATTTTCTTTCTTTTGGTCAGAAACCAAACTCCTTTATACAAACTGTATTGCATTTGTAATGCAAAAAACTATATTTGTATATAAAAATAAATTTAACTAAAATTTAATATTATTACTCTATTTTGGATTTTGTTCTAATTTTACTCTACTTTGAAATTGAAAACAGAGTAAATAAAATATATCATGAGATTTCTCTTTACATTGAATAAATTTATTCATAACTTCATATTTTATTCAATGTTTTGGAATTAGTGAATTTTATAGTGGCACATTGGGGTGGGCACAAAGTTGATATCCTGAAAAATTGCACTATCCATGATCTGCTTCATTTTTCTACGAATAGTTAGTATCTAATCCGCTTCGCTCTTAACATTTTTGAATATCCGAAAAATTTAGATATATGAGATTTTTACTAAAATTTGTGGATAGCTTCTCCGATCCGTTCTGTTTTTAAAAATATATTTTTTAAAATATAAAAAATTCATAAAAATAACAAAAAGTATTTTTAAACCTAGAAATTAGAAGAAAAAAACAAGAGAAGATAAAAAGATAGACAATATCTTTTAAAAGTTATATTTTAAAAGATTTCTCATCTGATAACTTTTTTATATTTCAGTAAGTGTTTACAGTTTAGACTAAAGGTTAAGATTTAGGTTTTTCATATATTTTTTCACTTCGAATTACAAATTTTTGATAATTCAGTTAATCTTTTTGAGTGAAGCAGAGAATAATGGAAAAATTCCATATAGCCCAATATATTTAACAAGTCACAGTATATGTCAATCTAAGATGTATCTCCATCTCCAGAACTTCGAAAAGATATTTTTAGAATGCCAAGAGGCATGAAATGAACAGAAGAAAGAGAATGAAGATGTTGGACGGAAGACTATAATTTTATTTTTTAATAATGTTATCTTTTTCCTACTTTATTAATTATATTTAAATTAATTATATTTAATATATATGTTAATAAGCTAAAATAAAATATAATAAAAGTAAAGTAAGATATCCGGTTTTTTAATATTAAAGTAATAATATTATTGATTTTATGTTATTATTATTATATATCAATAAATTTAATTTATAATATAATTCTTATATTGTTATATAATATATGTATACTTATATATGTTATATTTATAAGTCAAAATTTACGGATCGAAGTAAATATCCGGTTTTTCTAAAAATAATATTTGTATTTTCTCCGGTTTTTTATAGATACAACGTTTTACTATTTGTTTTGCTTCGTAATTTTACATATATCCGAATTTTTATAATCGAATCGAAGCAAATAACGAATCATAGCGGATCTAACATATATTTTGCTTAAGCCTAGTGGCACATAGAAAGAAAATCAACTCTAAAATTGAGTTTTAAAGTAAAATCAGGCATGCACTGTTTTTTGGGTGAAAGCACTGTCTCTGTTTCACCATCGAAGGTGAAATTCGCACGGTATGACGATGCATCTTCAAGTATGATGGAAACGAGCGATGATGCACCTTCCCAAAAAATCATTCTTAAGTATGGATATGTTAATGACCTTCTTTGGAAGCCACGAGAGATCTTGACTACTCAGTTCCTTCGTACCATTTGCTAGTGTTTTCCGTCGAGTATCTAAGCAACGAAACTTCACCAGATCTCCCTTGGTTATACTTGTCTTGGACTAACGAAGTTTCTCCTTTCTGGTTTCATAGTACGACACAACCAAGAATCTTTTTGGACTTTTGATTGCTAGAACCGCAAAAATCGAATTGAGGAAATACGATTTAGAAATACAAACACGAATTAAGAACAGTGATAAATTCGATAACAAACATAAAAGTCGCTATATCTCTTTTTTCTTAATTTAATAAATCGTCTGTAGTATGACAGTTTGATACGATTTTGAATCCGTGGATAAAACCGTTAAGAAATCCGATATGCACACTCAATTATTCAGATTTAAACTAACGTCACCGATGGAGGAGATATAAACCAAAACAGAATCGAACAATCGCAATGGTTTGGTTCGTAAATGTTCGATTTGCAACAGTTCGGTTAATGGGCTGGTTATGGTTATGAAAATTGGGCCGAGATTTGGGCCGAAATTTTCATAAAAGGAAAAAACTTATTAATGGACCTTCGGTCTAGTGGATCCACACCGAGTTGAGCGAGCGGCGGCGCGCATGTTGCTCTCCGCTCTCACTTGCACCATGCATAGTGTTCCTTTAGGGGTGGGCATGAAGCAGATATCTAAAAAAATTGCAGTATTCGTGATCCGCTCTGTTCAGTTACGAATTGTTAATATCCGATCCGCTTCGCTCCGGAAATTTTCAGATATCCGAGATTTTTACTAATATTTGCGGATATCCGCTCCGGCCCAATCCTTTTTTTAAATAATTTTTTGAAATATAAAAAAATTCATAAAAATAAGAAAAAATATATTTTAAAACCTATAAATTAGAAAAAATAAGAGAAAGGAGAGGGATTGATTACATCTTTTAAAAATTATATTTTCAAAATTTTTTTATTGATTCGTTTAATAATCTATTAATTTTTTTATATTTCAACAAATGTTAACCGTTTAGAGTTAAGACTTAGGATTTACTTTTATAAAATATATTTCATATATTCTAAGAATATTATTGCTTGTATGTTATTATTATATATTCATAAAATTAATTTATATTATACTACTATACAAATATATGTATAATTATATATATTATAGCTATAAGTCGAAGTTTACGGATCGGAGCGGATATCCGGTTTTTCCAAAAACAATATTTGTATCTGCTCCGGTTTTTTACTATTTGCTTTGCTTTGTAATCTTACGGATATCTGGGTTTTTCGAATCGATTCGAACCAAATAACAGATCGAAGCGGATATAACGAATATTTTGCCCAAGCCTATGTCCCTTGCCACTCAATTGTGAACATGACATGAGTATACTATATATACTACTTGGAACTTTATCTTCTAAGCAATGTGAGATTAATTGTTTTGTTGACTTTATTATATCTCAAACATTATACTTTGACATCACATTTCTCATTCAATATGACTTCAATTTTAACAAATGACTAGTCCATCTTGTAGTTCAAAATACAAGTTTTCTAATGAACTCATAATTCGTTTATTCCGGACAAAGACCTTGCCGGAATATCCACGGAATATTCCCATGGGCGTTTCAGCGACTGAGGTTTCTCTCCTAATAGAACCCCTCTCTTCAGCCATATACTAGAAGATCATAAAGTTTACCACGTTCCAGAACGGGAATTGCGTCTAGGAACGTTAGAAAGAAGATCTATTATACCATGTCTATCTCGTGCCTCACCCAATGAACCTTGATCCATTCAATGTTGGTGCAAACGAATAACCAGACATATTGCTCCCTGTAAGATCTAATATTCTTCCTATAGACTGTTGTAGATTGTGGCGATCATTCCCTTCACCGATCCAAAGTTGGTATGATCGAAACATTCAGTATGACGTTTTAATTATTTCACTAGTTTGTTCTAATGTGCTGACTGTCTTTGCTTCAAACATGGTGATTTAGGCTATGTGATAGTGGTCTCTTTGCTAGTTATTTTGGTGTTAGTGCCTAAATATTGTGCGTTTACGGTAGTCTAAAGAAGTTCGACGCTTTATTCTCTTTGAGAAATCTAATGAAACTTCCACCTATTGGTACGTAAAAGAAGATCGCTTCTTCAGTTTTTATTCTTAAGAGAAGAAAACTCTTCCACCAAAAACTTCTTGATGAGAGATTTGTTTTTTCTTTTGGTTTTTTAAACCGAAAAACTGGTTATTTTTCCAAACTAATTTGTTATCTTGTAAAGGTTTTCTCGAGATAAGAAACTCAATTGAAAACCATTAAGAGTTTTGTGGTTGTGGAATGTATACAAAAATCACGAGTCTAAGTGACTTTCCTTAATTAGCTAAAGAAATAAGTAAAAAATTCAAATTAGGGCTGGACTTTTGAGTATTTGGTTCGGTTCTGATTCTTCGGCTTCTAAATTTTAATATCCTTTTAACAAAAAAAAATATAATAAATAAATTTTAATATCTAATTGATCTTTTTAAAATTTTTGGTTCGATTTTGGATCGGTTCGTAATAGTGTTAATTAGTTAATTATGTTAGTTCTGTTAAGTACTGTTAATAGGCAATTAGTATTGTTAATCACTTCTATATAAACTCTGTAAATGTCATTCGTTAAAGTTAATGAGAAAACAAATTTTCTTCTAATATGGTATCAGAGCGCTTGAGCTTTAACTCAAGCTTGATTCTTCTTCGTCCTTCCGCATTCTACCATGGAAACTCGAAGCTCTCATTCCTTTGACTTTTCACCAAATTCATCCGCGCTTAAATCAGACTAATGATTTCTTCATTGTGATTCGTCTTCTTCTTTCATTTCTCATTCTCTCCGAGCTCAATTTGAGCTTAATTTCTTCTTGGTTTCGGTCTTTTATCTCAATTTCTTCTCAGATTTGTTCAATTTCAGCTCAATTTGTCTTGATTCTGGCTCGATTTGATCAATAATGGGAAAACGAAAGTGCAATTCCAAGTATAAAACCAAATCACCTCAACAATCAAGATCTCCGTCTCATCGCAAAACTTCCTCACCTCGTCCTTTCCACAATATTTCATCTCGTTCTCGCCATGATGAGGTACCAAGTCCTGATAATCCTCATAGTCCATTTTACCTACAAGGTTCAAATACTCTAGGATTAGTTTTAGCAGCAAATTCGTTAGATGGATCTAATTACATAATCTGGTTGATTGGTATGACTACTAGTCTTGAAGCTAAGAACAAAATAGGTTTCATTGATGGATCTATTCCACAACCGCCTGAAAATGATGCTTATAGCCAAATCTGGTGTCGTTGCAATAGTATAGTTAAGGCCTAGATTTTGAATAGCTTCACCAAAAAGATCTATACTAGTATCTTGTATTTTAAGTCTGCAACTGATATTTGGAAAGACTTGAACACTAGATTTCATAAATCTAATCTCCCAAGACTTTACAAACTTTGTCACCAATTGCATTCTCTCAGGCAATTTCTATGGATCTCTCTTTCTATCACACTTTAACTAAATCCTATTGGGAAGAGTTAGCTAGTCTTCAAGGTTCTACACGTTCTTATGAAGATTTGTTGATTAAAAAGGAGACCAATAAGGTCATTGATTTCTTGATGGGACTCAATGAGAGTTATGAACATATTCTAAGTCAAATACTCATGAAGAAAACACTCCCGAGTCTTCCGGAGGTTTTTTAACATCTTAGATCAAGATGACTCTCAAAAATCGGCAAGGCTTTCACAGAGTGGAGTTGATCCTTCTGCATTCCAATCTTCTGTTACACTTATTACATCAGTACCAACCACTGCTTTAGTCCAGAAACCTTGTCCTATTTGCACACACTGTGGAGGTATTGGACATGTGGTTGATAGGTGTTATAAGAAACACGGGTATCCACCACGTTTAAAACCTAAATGCAAGAAAAAGCAAGTGGATTCAGTAGTGGCCAATATGGTAATTCCTACTCAGAATGGAGAAGTTGTATCACCATCTACACAACAGCAGTCTTCTTTTACCAATGAGCAACTTCAACATTTCATCTCTTATTTCAGCAATCAGCTCCATGTTAATAGCTCCATAAACTTTAGTCTCTGCTTCATTTTCAACTGTATCACCTAAAAATGGTACTTTCCTAAATCTTTATTCCTTTTCCATTTGTACCATGTCTTCTTTACACACTTCTGAAGGTGCTTTGGTTTCTGTTGATTCGTGGATAATTGATTCAGGGGCAACACATCTTTCACCAATACCTTTATCATCTTACCTACTGGAAAATCAATGAGCATTGTTGGTATAGGTTCAATAACTTTGAGTGACAAAATTGTTTTACAAAATGTTTTGTTTGTGCCTGAATTCAATTTTAATTTTCTGAGTGTTAGCAGTTTAACTAAGACAATTGATTCAATGGTTTTTTTTACATCTTATGCATGCTTTATACATGATCTTACTCGAAAATTGATGATTGGCAAAGGTAGACAAATTTCAAACCTTTATATTTTGGATTATGGTTCTTTAGTTTATGCTTCAAGTTTTACAGGTAACAATGTAGTTTGTTCCACTACTGTTAGCATAGATACTTGGCATGCTAGGCTAGGAAATCCATCTCAGTCTAAAATTGATTCATTGTCTGATTTGTTGCACATTCAGTCTCAAAACACTAAGAATTTGTCTCATTGTCCTGTATGTCCATTAGCTAAACAAAGAAAAATTCATTTCCAAGTTCTAATAAAACTTGTTATGAACCTTTTGAATTGTTGTATATTGATACATGGAGTCCTTATTGCATTCCCACTCATGATGAATATAGATATTTCTTGACCATTGTTGATGGTCATACTAGATCCACTTGGATTTATTTGTTATAGGTAAAATCTGATGTGTTGCGTATATTTTCATCTTTTGTCAATATGGTTGAAAAACAGTTTGCTAAAACCGTTAAGGGTGTTAGGTCTGACAATGCTCCTGAATTATCCTTTACACAATTTTTATAAAGACAAAGGCATTGTTCCCTACAAATCATGTCCTGAAACACCTCAACAGAATTCTGTTGAGGTGTGAGAAAACACCATCACATTTTAAATGTGGCTAGAGTCTTGATGTATCGATCACATATCCCTATATCTTACTAGGGTGATTGTATTCTAACTGGTGTTTTCCTCATCAACAGAATTCCTTCACCTATCACTCAAAACACTCCCCCTTACCATTTACTAACATTCTCTTACCCAGATTATCAATCTTTCAAAACATTTGGTTGCCTCTGCTATAAAAGTACTTTCAGTAATGGTCGTACCAAATTTGATCCAAGGGCAAAAGCCTGTGTTTTTACTGGATATCCACCATGTTGTAAAAGATACAAACTGTTACACTTAGAAACCAACATCATCTCTATTTCAAGACATGTAATTTTTCATGAAAGCATTTTCCCCTTTGCTGGTACTATTCTTTCTGATACAGTAAAGTCTTTCTTTGATAATCCTGCATTTCCTGATGATAGCTCATACTCAGTGACTTCATCTTCTGATGGTTTACCTCAAATGCCTTCTAGGCAGCCATCTTCTGTTGTTAGTTTGCCCTCTGCAACTACAACTCAAAGAACTCGTACTAAACCCAAGTACTTGCATGATTATCTTTGTTCTTCTACTCATTCTTTATATCCTCTTTTTGTTTATCTTTCATATGACATGTTATCTTCTTCTCATTTTCCTTGTATCAACACTATTCTTTCTCATTCTAAGCCCCGTCATCACTCAGAAGCACATAAATCAATAGAATGGTGTGATGCTATTAACAAGGAGTTTGATTCACTTGAAAATATACAAACTTTGGAAGTTTTCTCATTACCTGAAGGAAAGATTGCTGTAGGATGTAAGTGGGTTTTCAAACTTAAGCTCAATGCTGATGGTTCTATTGAAATGCATAAGGTCAGACTTGTTGCCAAAGGATATACTCAGCTTGAAGGTGTAGACTTTGTAGATACCTTTTCTCTTGTGACTAAAATGGTGACAGTCAAGTCTGTTTTAGCTTTAGTAGCTAAGAAGAAATGGTTCCTTCATAAGCTAGATATTTCTAATGCATTTCTCAATGGAGATTTGTCTGAGGAAATTTATATGGAAATACCAAAAGGTTATGATAAGAGATTAAGCACTACTTTTCCTTCTAATGTTGCTTTGCGTCTCAAATAGTCAATTTATGGCTTAAAGCAACCCTCTAGGTAGTGGTTCCTTAAGTTTTCTGATTCATTAACTACTATTGGTTTCCAAAATATTAATGGAGATCACACTTTGTTCTTGTCTGCATCATCATCTGCTTTTATACTTGTGTTAGTTTATGTTGACGACATCATTATAGCAAGTTCTTCTGAAGCTGCAGTTTCCTTTTTCATTCAAGACTTGAAGAAACATTTCAAACTCAAGGATTTTGGACCTCCTAAGTACTTTTTATGCCTTGAGATATCTTGCAGTCATTCTGGAATTTCACTCTGTCAACCCGGTTGATCGGGCAAAAGTTCCTTGAATTTTCTGGAGACCAAGATCGATCGAGAAAAGAAGAAGGATCATGCTATTTTATGAGATGCTAGATCGGGAATCCATGTGCCCGATCAAGCACATCCCCCGAGAAAACTATGAAGTTTTCTAATTTTGCAAATAGTGTCCTCAAGCCTATCAAGTTTTTCTATTTTTAATTATTTTCCTTTTCAGCCTATAAATATATTATGTTTTAGGTTTTTAGAACTAAGCTTTATTTTATTTCTAAGAGAATTACTGATGGAGAAGATATTTAGACCTTTGTATTTGGAGAAGATTTTTGAACCCTTTTATAATATCTCTATTTATTTTATTATGTGTTCTTCAAAGATGTTGATTGGTGATTTCTTGTCAATGTCTGAGTAGTCCACTAGTTAGGTTTTAGGGTTTCCCAGGGAAATCATGTTTTGATTGTTAGATTTATCATAAGGGGTAACAATTGTTAGGTTCTTAGTCTAGACTATTAATTAATGCATGAATTAAAGTAGCTAACTAGTTCATTGTATTAGACTAATAAACTCAAAGAGATTTGGTTTAGAAGTTGGATCTAGTTTAGATGAATAAATGTTCTTGCTTGCGAGAGTATTGTCTTGAATGCTTGTGAACAATTGAATCTGAACAGTATTCCATGATCAATGATTTAAAAGACGGTGAGAGTTTGTCTCTGATAATTTGAGCATAAGGTTTAATACTTCGAGAGGAGATTATTCCATCTTTGTCTTTCATGTTGAGAACTATTTTCAAATAAAATCCATATATGATAATTTGACTTTTAATCCTGACTACTTGTGGTTTCCCTGAATCTTTGACCCTTTTATTCTATAGTTTTAAACCGCTTTTATTTACCGTTTTGATTCGTTTACAATCAAACTTAATTATTTCTGCTTTAGCTTGATTCGAGTTTTAACTAGAACATGTACTTTCTGGTCTCTGTGGGATTTGACCCTATACTATGCTACATGGAACTGTTCTCTGCAATATTAGTTTTAGGATTTAAATTCTAGACCTATCACATACCTTCTTCTATTCATATGGATCCAAGTAATAAGCTTGCAGCAAAGACTGGAACTCATCTCCCTAATGCTAATGTCTACGTGAAACTCACTGGGAAGCTCATGTATTTGACAATTACTCGTCCGGATATTTCTTTTGCAGTGAACAAGCTCTGTCAATTTGCTTCATCACCAACCAATTTGCATATGCAGGCTGCTTTTAAAGTTATTCACTACATAAAAGGCACCATAGGTCAGGGCTTGTTTTATCTTGCTGATGATGATTATCAGATAAAAGCCTTTTGTGATTCAGATTGGGCACAATGTCCTGACACCAGACGAAGTGTGACTGGCAATTGCATTTTTATTGGCAACTCTTTGGTTTTTTCGAAGACTAGGAAGCAGCAAGTGGTCTCATTATCTTCTGCTGGAGCAGAGTACATATCCCTTTCTGATACAGCCAAAGATATAGTCTAGTTGTCTCGTTTGTTGCAAGTTCATCAAGCTTCTTCTTCAGAGCTTCCTGTTCTCTATTGTGACAGTATTGCTGCTCTGCATATTGCTAAAACCCTGTGTTTCACGAGTGTACTAAGCACATTGAGGCTCAGTGTCATTCTGTTAGGGAAAAGTTAGAGGCATGCCTACTTAAAACACTTCATGTTCGGATAGAAAACCAGTTGGATGATGCATTTACAAAGTCTTTTTATCCTTCCCAATTTCAGAAACTCATGTCCAAGATGGGTTTCATTAACATTCTACTGCCATCTTGAGGGGGGGGGGGGGCTAATAGGGTTAATTAATTAATTTTGTTNTAAGTACTGTTAATAGGCAGTTAGTATTGTTAATCACTTCTATATAAACTCTGTAAATGTCATTCATTAAAGTTAATGAGAAAAGCAAACTTTCTCCTAATAGTTCGGTTATATGTTTGAGGAACCAAAAATTACTCCAAATTTTGGGTTCTTAATCGGTTCTGCGTATTTCAGATCGGAATTGTTAAACATACCCGATACAACAAAAAGTATCTGATACTAGAATATAATACTCAAAATTTTAAGACGAAAATACCGGTAATAGAATGAATACCTGATAAAACAAGAAGTATCCAATAAGAATAAAATACTCGAGAGCTTAAGATGAAAAGTACCCGATAAAGAATAAATATCCGATAAAGAATAAAGTACCCGATAAAACAAAAAAATATCCGATAGTAGAATTTGCTAAGTGACTAAACAAACATGATATATA
>OVBE01005980.1:0-20672 GCA_900406425.1 Iberis pinnata
GAAGTACATGAGGAAGATACCTTCTCGATCGATTAAAAAATGGAGCTTCGAATCGGTTAGATAAACAATTTCCTGAAGTAACGCATACACTGAAAATCTTCTAAAAATAATGAAGAAATTAAGAGAGAAATAACTAAGTGATCGAATTGATTACACTATAAAAGTCAGGTGATTTTGTAAGTACCATAGCGTTTATTTTGTATTATCTGCAATAGTAAGTGACGAAACTTAGAAAATTTACGCGCCCACGTATTTTTGTTTTCCCGGGAATGTAACAATAGCGTCCAAAAAAATGAAAAGCTATGGATAAAACCCGTGTCCATTTACAATAGCTGTTACACAAAAAACGCTATCCTGGAACGCTATCAATAGTCATATTTCTTGTAGTGTAGGTAAAATCTTCCACATGTAGAAAGAAATGCTTGGGATAAGCATTTCACTGATAGGGTTGATGTATGTTGTCTTATGTTGGCAACCATGAAATCAGACTTGCAGAAGCAATATGCGAACGTGGAATCGCCAATAGTCATGATAACTGGCATGAAAGGAATGTTTCAAGAGAAAGCACGAACTAAGAGGTATAAAACAGTTAAAGCTCTCACTGACTGCATATTGTCTCTAAACAGTCCAATTAGTCCCAATTTCATAAAGATGATGGGTTATATCGATAATCTAGCAAAACTGGATTACCCTATCAGTCATTAGTTGGTTACTCACCTTATCTTACAGTCATTATCTTCAAGTGATGATAAGTTTCTATGAACTACAACATGAACAACTTGACAAAGACTTTGACTGAGTTGCATGTGATGCTTAAAAATGTTGAGCCAAACATCAAGAAGGAAAATTCTAATGTCCTGATGGCGCAAAAGGATAAGAAGTTTAAGAAACATGGTAAAGGAAAAGGAAATGGTAAGACATTCGGGATTGAGTATTAGTACAGTCTAAGCCTTTTAAAAATTCTAACCTACTCCTTCTTGTGATGACAAATGCCATTATTGTAATGGTTATGGGTATTGAAACAGAAACTACAAGAAATACTTAGAGAAGTTGAAAAAAAAAAGTTATTGATTTAATTATAATATTTGGGTATTGGATGCCAGCTGTGGTCCTAACATTTATGAAATTGTGCAGATCCCACCAAGAGTAGAATTACAAAAGATAAGGAAAGTGAACCTACACAAGAATAATGGAGAAAGAGTTGTTACATTAGATGTATGATTATTTTGATCTATCTTGGTTTTAGACATGATTTAAGGATTTAAATATTTTCTTTAATTATAATTTCTCTTTTAAACTTTTGAATACTTTGACTTTTTAATAAAAGAAGGATTTTATTGTGATATAATATATTATGATAACATCCCATTAGAGAATGGGATGTATATTTTATCCAATGTTTGTTTATAACATTTGAATCTTTAAGGATATAAATCTCTTGTGACATTTCTGGATCGTATAAATAACAATTGCATTTCAAAGTTTCATAGTGATGAACTTATGCAATCTTTTGTATGAACGAGTGACTTTTTGGATCTTATACATATAGATGTATACGAATCGTTAAATTAAATTATTAGAGGAAATTACTACTTCATTATATTTTATGATAATTTTAGTAAATTAAGTTATGTTTGTCCGATAAACATAGATATTAATTCTTTGAAAAGTTTAAGAAGTTTTACAATGAAGCGAATGGCAAATGGTTTGTTATTAGTAATGCAACTTTTAGAAGAGTAAAATTTTTTGAAACCTTATAAGTGCTCTAAGTATGAAAGTCATATTATTTGAAAGATATGATATTGGATTTAGTGAGAGACAAGCTTTTGTGAATTGATGTTCAAGGAAGAATAGATTTTTCTATGTTTTTAAATAATTAAATTGGTTTTATAGATTATTTTATTATTGGATAATTAAATAATTGTGTCAATATAATTTATGTTTTTTCTTATAGATCATCAAGTACGTGACTTGGTCATGAAACCCTATAAGTGTAAGATGACATAAATTAAGAAGGTCCCTAGTCAAAGTTATTAACATAGGACATTAATAATTATAAGTGGCTACTATGTGAGGTTATTGATGACTATGTTTCGTGAAGTCATTAATATGTTGTATTAAAGTCAATCACATAGAAATGTGTTGGAGAACATAGTATCGAACTGACCCGCTATGAGTAATCTAAAAGATTTTTATATGAGTGTCATAAGAGTTTCTCATGAAAACTATTGAGTGTAGTCCTTTGACATGAGTTCGTCATGTTTTCTTACATATGGATTGGTGCGCTTTGACTTTATGAAACTTCAACCATAAAAGGTGATTATAAAGGCACTGATCAAGTATATTAGAAATGTGTGTAAGAAACAAAGATGAAACAAGATGAGATTTGTCCCTCATATATAACTAAAAATAAATATCTCTGGGCCTATCGAAGATTTGATACTGAGAAATGCATGGTCGTGCTCAAACGAGGTGAATGTCAGTCGTTTGTTTAATTAATATAAATCAGAGTTCGATAAATGTGACCTGGCTTATAAGGAGGACATTGTTTCTTGTCTTATGTTGAGATCGAGATACATAGAAAAAAATATTATGAGAATAGATGATTCTAGTACAAGTGGGAGATTGTTGAGAATGTCGTGATACGTACTCTAAATAAAATATGGTGTCAAGATTTGATAATTATATAATATTAAGTGGTTATAATGTTTTGCTAGAGACAGCTTATAATCTATGGCCGATGAGTCCGTTGCTAATATTATATAATCCTACAAGGCTACACACCTAAACAATATTCATCATATTATTTTGGGTTTATTAATGATTTTCATTTTATACGATAAATAGATATAATAATAAAATATATTATATATTTATATTTTTATATACACACTTTATGCTCGTTGGAAAAGAGGTAATAATAATTTGTTGTTATTAATGGCTTAGCCCATAATTAACCTAAACGAGTTAGGTTTGAAGAATAAGTATATAAAGACATAATTAGATGTCTTAGAGAAAGGCACTTGATGAAAGAAAACAATAAACTTAAAGGAGATAATTCGTTTGACGAATTTGAGATTCGATCTCAATGGTACTAGCATAATAAGTCAGATTCATTTAATGTGCGTGTGGATATCGGTAGAAGTACGACATTTGGAGTGTTCAAAAACCTTAGATTAATTTGATTAGTTGTTTCACTGCCAAATATCCAAGTATATTCAAATATATACACTCTAGATTTATTTCAGTGTTTGCAGAATTCCTGGCATATTAAATCCGTAATTAAAATTTATAAAACGTTGTAAATTGTTACAAATTCCAACACATATAACATATTGCTATGTCTTGTACTATATTAGAATCGTTATTAAAGACATATATACAAGTTTGCAATTTTGTTTATTTCCGAAATCAATTCTAAATATTACTTTGACAATGTTAAGACCACGCTATATTAATTAAAATAAGCTAGAATCAATCTTAGTCATTGTAAGTGCAATTGCCGCCACCAAACTTAACCAACAAAAAATAAAAGATGAACTCCTTTTCACCCATCCCTAATGATTCTCTTTGCTTCTTTGATTATTATATTTCCTCTTGTTTAATGATTTTTTATTATTTTAAGGCTTATCTAGATTGAACCCATCAATATTATATTATGACTTTTAATAATAATAATAATGTATATCGACTTCGCTTTGTAAGCCACTATAAGTGATCAATGTACAATTGCTTTTGGCCACATACCAGAGAGTAATTGATACCATTTGCAGCCTCAAAGAAAATACTATAACCTTACACAAAGACAAGAGTCGCAACCTTTCATATCTTCTGTGTTTAATTTATTATTAAGAAGATTGTTTATATATCTTACAACTAGTCTTTATTGATAAAATAAACATGGGATGAAAAAGCTTTGGCCTCAGAAGAAGCATAATCATTTGTTGATTTTGATAAATATAGTTCTTAATCTCGTTTCCAGCTTTCTTAATTCGACTCCTAACTCAGTCGTGCACAATGAATTTGATTTAAAAAAATCTATTATGATGTATAAAAACTGCACCTATGTTAATTAGATAAATTTGTGTTGTGGGTTTATTTTACAAGTTTATTAGGATTTAGATTTTAGAAAATAATAATAATAAAAAGAACGAGTTAGCCATAAAGATGACCTAACTCGGTGTTCGCAGATATAAAATCAAGTTAACTCAAGTCAAAGACCTTAGTTAGCCATAAAGATTGATCAAATGTCGTAGTAGTGTTATTGTTGTTACCTTGTTATTAGATCAGAGATCAAACATGGCTACATTTTTTCTTGTTTATGGAGTTTGAGTTATTGGACCAGTCCATTGTTGTTCAAAACTAAATGTGACAAAAAATAGCCATAAAGGACATTTTCATAAATAGTTATGAATTATCTTTTCATAGATATTTACTTCATATTTATACTTCTTTGAAGTCAGGTAGGTGCTGAGGTGGTCACTTTTGCTAGGTTAAATTCAATGTGTTTCTTCCTCCTAATGGGTTGATTTTGTTTGTTAGTTGACTAGCTGAGTAGGTCAAGTTTCGTATAGCCTCATGCACCTTGGCGGCTGCCCGTAATCTTCTAATGTAAATTTCCCGAGTTGGGTTTGATATGAAGCTCATTTCCATCAAATTCTGAAATTTATGTGATCTGTATATATTTTCTATTGATACCAGGTTTATAACCTAATAAGAAGCCCACTTGTATCAAGGCCCATCAGAGTAGTATCATTTGGAAGTCAGCAACGAGCTAGGCCTCGAAGAGACGCGTCTTGGCCCACCTGGGAAGCACATTAAGGATTAGTGAAAATTAGGTTTAATTGATGTATTCTTAGTATAAATATATCTGTAATCACCTTCATTAATCTATGAATAACACTTTTGACAAGTTGAGAACGCACATATCAGAGTTTAACAAAATTAAATCAACTGTTAAACCTAGATTCAACAGTTGACGTCGTATGTCGGGTCTTTCTACAAAAAAAATTGTGTTAGCTCAGCCCTGTATGATTCCACTTTCCTCTCCAAACAGTCTATAGCATGGAGCAAGAATACTAGAAGGCAGGACAACTAGCACAACAAACATGTGATGACAAAAGATAGATTGAAAGAAACCCCTCCAACGATAAAAAACATCAAGACCCTATAACTTACAAGATATATGGAAACTTCTGACCAGCGATATTGCAAAAATAAGTAAGCTTAGAGTCGAATCCCACGATTTGTGATCAAAGCTTGATAACATGACAGCCCAAGTCAGCGAGAGCGAGACGCACACACCGTAATTAGGCCGCTCTTTGGAACATACAATTCAACCCCAGAAACAGCACCTCAGATCACTAATACAACACGAGACACCAAAGCTTACATGATCCCGTCAATCTTCAAAGATTTCAGGGAACCACGGCGGAATGGATACAATAACTAATTATCCACATAAAAGATATGAGTTCGTAGGTACATCAGGCGACTAGCTCTTGAAGAGGCACAAATGACACCGTTTACAACTGCTAAGATTAAATTTCCTTAATCTTCATACGACATGAAAAGCGACCCCATGCAATATCTAACATCGTTCACTATCACCACAAGGCGAGATCAATTCGCCTCTGAAGAACAAGACGTAGGAATCTGTCAGATATTCGCTGAAAACTGTCGGGTCCAGTTGTCCACGACATTCATCAAGCATTACTCGATCTTCATTGTACAAAAAGGTACAACGACCAATCTCTGGACGCTATCCCAGGGACAGAAAGAGTCACTTTGCGCCTTCCTTGACAAGTTTAAAGAGGTCGTCATTCAAATAGTGATAAATGATGAATGTGCAATCTCTGTCGTACGAAACACATTATGGTATGATTCCATGTTTAGGGACGAACTGCTAATCATCCCTCCACAAACCCTAGAGGACGCACTTCAGAGAGTCAATAAGTTCGTTGAGATGGAGGAAAATCACGCCACAATGGAAAAAAAGCATCAGATATCAGGGCCCCGGAAGGAGAAGAGTGAACCTCTATCCGAACCAAGGCAACATTACAACCGAGTTGTAAGGAGAGAAGAAAGAGGGCGAGCTGCTTATGCTATCAACAAAAGAAAGAATACAGCCAATCCTACCCAGCCACTGACGAAGACCCTGGGTATATTGCAAGTTCCACAACGAAAGGGGCACCACACTGCCGACTGTCGTCACCTGCAATCCATTCTCCTAAAGAAGTTTTAGGAAGGTGAGGTTAATACCAGCATACCATGGAATAGTGACGGGAAATGAGGTGGAAGCTCGAGATTCAAGTCATCAACATAAGAGAGAGGACGGTCACAAGTAAGTATGGTGCGTGAAACAGGTATTCATAGTGCGGATGACATGACCCCACCTAGTTGAACAAAGGAACAAAGCCCATAAAATCCTACTAAACAGCACACGGCCGAGGGATCAATCCCAAGACGACGAGTCAAGTTTATTATGGGAGGACTAATGTCATGCAATGACTCGATACAATCAATCAAAGTTGTAGAACAAAGAGCTTCCAATGTCCAAAAGGATTAAACCAGCCTCATCCCAATCTCGGTGCCGCTAGAGTTTGAAGACGGTGACCTAAGGGGGCTTAGTCAACCATATAACAAGTTCCTCGTCATCAAATTAATCATCGCTAACACCAAAGTTGCTAGGATTTTGGTTGACAGAAGGAGCTCGATCGATATCATCTTCAAGGAAACAATAAAAAAATATGGAGATTAATGATGAGTCAATCAAAGGATAGGGTAAAACATTAACAAGATTTGGCGGCAAAACCGTCCAAGCAATAGGCACAATAAAGTTGCTGCTTCAAGAGGGCGGAACAACACAAATGGTCAAGTTTGTAGTGGTATCATCCAATATTTAATGCAATCCTCAGGACCCCATGGCTCTACTCCATAAAGGCCACAGTATCCACTTATCACCAATGCGTTCAATTCCCAACTAGTACACGAACCTAGAAGATCAAAGGAAACCAACGGATAGCTCGAACCTGATCTACAAATTTGAGGGACAGGCAATCCATCGCCAAAGCAGACATACAAATCATCCCGGGAACTTGACAGAGTAGAACATGTCAGCATCCACTGCGAATACCCAGCTAGAACTATAGGAGTTGAAAAAGATCTCGACCAAAAAATAAAAGTCGATATAGTCACACTCCTAAAAAAACAATGTCACCACCTTCACATGGTCCATAGGTCCATCGATGACATGAAGGGAATAGATCCCACAGTCACGTCCCATGAACTTAATGTTGATCCCACTTACAAGCTAATAAAGTAGAAGCGGCACAAGTTAGGATCAGAACAAGGTCAAGCGGTGAATGACGAAGTGGATTTCACCAAACTGAACAAGGCATATCCCAAAGATAGTTTACTGCTACCACACATCAATAGGGTAGTCGAAGCAACTGCAGAAAATGAACTGCTATCATTTATTAGGGTATAACCAGATTATGATGCACCTAACAAATAGAAAAAAGACAGCATTCATTACAGATAAATGGACCTACTACTACTGAGTAATGCCTTTCGGATTAAAAACATTGGAGTAATATACCAACGCCTCGTCAATAAAATGTTTGCCGACGAGCTAGGAATAACCATGGAAGTTTACATTGACGACATATTGGTGAAATCCCTCGAAGCTAAGAACCACATGGAACATCTGAGAAAATGCTTTGAGACACTCAATTCTTACGAAATGGAGCTTAACCCAGCCAAATACACATTCACGGTAACTTCAGGCGAGTTCCTCATCTACCTGGTAACGAGAAGAGGAATTGAAGAAAATCCCAAGTAGATCTCCATAATCCTCGATCTGCCACCATCGAGAACAAAGAAGAAAGTACAAAACTTGACCGGCGGAATTGCAACTTTGAACAAGTTCATCTCCAGGTGGATAGGAGCCTCCCCTTCTATAAATTATTAAAATGAAACAAATCTTTTGAAACGCTACCTTACCACCACCACCACCCCCCCCCCCCCCNGAGGAATAAGAAATCATGTACATATACTTAGCTGTGTCTGAAGTTGTGATCAGTATAGTACTTGTACGCGAGGATCAAGAAGAGTAGAAACTTTGACAACGTACACGAGCAAATCACTGAATGGGGTCAAGTAGGTATACTATGATCCAAAAAGTTGTATTCTCCATTGTCACAACATCAAGGAGACTCAGACCGTATTTCCAATATCACACCATCGTGGTACTAAGATCACAACCACTAAGGTCAATCCTTCATTTTCCAACTCAATCCAAAAGACTAATGAAATGGGCAGTCGAACTCACCGAGTATGACATAAAATATAAGGGACAAACAATAGGAAAATTTCAAGTACTAGCCAACTTCATAGCCGAACTACCACATGCTCAGAAGAACATCCCATCTCTACATGGAAAATGGAATGTCTACATGGATGGATCTTTCCAAAAACAAGGACCAGGGGTAGAAGTTTGTTCGAAACCCCATCTGGTGAGGTACTCGAACAATCATTCCGTCTCAAGTTTAGTACGTCGAACAAAGAGGCAAAATACAAAGCGATCCTAGACGGACTACACCTTGCAAAGAAGCTGGGCACCCAAGATGTACACGCCTTCTGTGATTTCTAGCTCGTCGCAAACCATTTCAGCGGGGAATTTGAAGCTAGGAATGATCAGATGTGCAGGTACATGCAGATGGTTCAAGAAAAGGTAGGAGAATTCAAAGGCTTCAATCTAACCAGAATACCACAGGATGACAATCAATATGCCGACACGTTAGCGAATTTGGCGTCTCCGAGTGATGGGAAGATTCGATGAACTATTTTTATTGAATGAATCAACACCTCAAGAATTACCATCTCAATGATAAACGCGATCAACGACCTTCTAAGTATCTACATACAGCCCCACGGAACATAACTGATTGGAGAAAAGAGCTAACAGACTATATATTAAGGGGAATCGAGCTAGACGATAAGTGGAAAGCAAGGATCTTACGAGAAAAAGCATTGTGATACACGGTCATAGAAGAATAATTTTCTCTGAGGGTTACCTCAGAGATTCTCCTCATATTCATTAACGAAGACAAAATACAGCAAGTACTAGCCAAGCTACATGAAGGTGCTAGAGGGAACGATTCAGGTGGGCGAAGTATAGCCTTGAAAAATAAAGAACCACCGACATTAGTGTTAAATAATGCTGAGTGATAGTCAGCAATACGCCGGAAAATGCAAGATGTGCCAAAAACACAGACCAATCAATCATGCAACAACCGAATGTGACTAATCCTACTCGTTCATGAAATGGGCCATGACGCGGAAGGACCATTTCTGGTAGCATCATGGATGCAGAAATACTTGCTCATTATGACGGATTATTTTACCAAATGGGCAGAAGCCGAGTTATACCCAACAGTCAAATCAAAATAGGTGCAGCATGAGACAACACTTGGCCGTAAATATATCATCATATTAATCATAACAGTATTCGTACAATGTAAGTTGTTGCAAGTACAAGATTTCATCTCGAATAATATCATCTGTTGACATGGGCTCTCATACGAGATCGTTACCGACAATAGCACCAATTTATATTCTAAACAAGTCAAAACATTTTGTGCTAGGTGGCAGATAATCTTCGATAGGGCACATTACACTTGCCAATTTTATTAATTAACATACCTTCCTTTGTATGTTATTCTCCAAGTGAAAAATTAAACTTAACCACTCAACGCCCCGATATTCGCCCCGATATCCGCAGGGAAACGGACAAGCCTAGGCAGTAAATAAGTCAAACGTCGATGGACTGAATAAAAGATTAGAGTCGAAGAAGATCTTGTGGGCTGACGAGCTCGACGATGTCTTATGGTCTTATGGAACTACACCACAACAATCCACCAATCAAACCCCTTCTCACTATCTCATGGATTAAATCTTTAGCACCTGCGGAGGCAATGGTTTTAAGCCTAATAAGTCTTAAGCTCCTAAGAAAAAAGACGCAGACAATAACATGTTGTTGGATTCCCTTGAAGATATCGAAGAAGTTTGAGACCGAGCTCTCATGCGAATGCAAACTTACTAGTAAAACGCAATGAGATACTACAACAAAGGAGTAAAGTAGAGAAGATTCTACGAAGGAGATCTCGTCCTATGAATGACATACGCCAACACTGCAGAAGAAAATGCAGGCAAAATTGGTGCTTGGTGGGAAGGTCCCTACCATATATCAAGGGTCGTCAAATATGTAGTTTATGAACTCATAACAATGGAAGGAGAACCAAGGTTGACCCATATATCAAGAGTCGTCAAATCTAATTTGTTGTACGGTGAACTGTGACTAGGCTGGATCCCTCTCATAGGGTACGTAGACAACCCTCATGGGTGCAACTGCTTTATTTAACTAAAACTAAATCCCCCCCCCCCCCNTCCCAAAAAAAAGCCGAGTTACAGCTCGTGCACTACCCGTCCAATACGAAAGTGCCAATGAGATCGAATATTTCTCGTCTAGACTGAAATGCCAATAATAAAGGCCGAGCTATGATTCGCATACTCCTAAAGAGAGTATTCAATGAGATCAAAGTTATCCCGTTTGAGCTTAAGTCTCACCATATAATTCGAGTCCCGACTCGCGTACTCCTAAAGAGAGTATAAGGCGAGACTAAATTTTCTTGTCGATAGACCATTTGTTTAAAAGGAAGATCTGCATATCGATTCTTAGCTAAAGCGATGGTCAGTGAATGTTCAGCTTGCACAAAAACTAGGAAAACATTCATTTAATCAAAAATAAAGAAAGGATGACACTAAACGAAATCATACATCGAAACCATGTCAAATTTCAAAAATACCAAGATGGAGATATTACACTTTTCATAGAAATTATGGGATAGAGACAACTTGCTTCAACTATGTCATAAAAAAAATCTAAAGAAACAATTACTGACAGACAACCTAACAAAGTCACGAGCAATGAACTACATGAAGCTTCTAGATGAAGATGAGTCGGAAAAATTTCAGACATATAGATCGGAGACTACATCGAGAAAGGAGTTGATGTTGATAATCTTGAGCAGATTTACAAGAAGTTTCAGTTACTAACAACCCCTTCCTGCACTTCCGCAGCTTCCGTCGTCACCGAGGAAAGATTCAAGTCATGCTCATCAAACTCCGTATCAAAGCTGAAAACCTCATCCGTGTTTCTGTCACATCTAATTCGTCGAACTGCTTCTGATACTTCACCAGGACAGCTTCGAGCTTTTCCATTATTTCCGCAAGGATACTTCCACCCTCAGTCACAATATGGCGCACAAATCAAGGTCACCTGAGCTTGACTGACTAGCTAAAGAATGGGATCGCTTTTATCCCGATCTTGGACATGACATTGGAGATTCTCTAGTTTATTAGTGCACCTTGCCCTTTGTTCATGCCAAGTTCAGACGATACAGGAAGCCCGAGATAGATGTAGCCGCTTCATTTCACTATCATGAAGCTTCTCGAGCTTCATATGCGCCTCTTTCAGTTCAGAGGATTTTGCAACTGCCTTTTCCTTTGCACCAGTTGCCTTGTTTTTCAAGGCCTCGATCCTCTCTGTGGCTGATTTAGCCATCTCGTCCATCTGGATATTTTGGCTACCAACCCGGCTTGTAAAGGTCGCGGTAAGGTTTTCCAATGCCTTGACCCAACTTTTTCATAAATGACTTCATGCTTGCCCTTATAGACAAGTCTAGAGAAATGAAGTAGCTCATCCTCGTTATAGCTTAGAGCTCTCAATTTGTTCTCACAATAGGCAACGATCTCGTTCGTTGTTGCTAAGGTCCGTTTTAATAAGATACCATAATCAAGATATTCTCCTTGTCAAATCATTCATTTCTAAAAAAATAAACAGATAATTACGTGGTAAGCTTTTCTAGAGAGTAGTTGGTATAAATCCGGAGACAGCAACTTATCCACCAGTGGAAGAATTAGGCCATTGGCTGCTAATCGGCTGAGTAGACCGGCCCAAGCAAGAGCATCCTCAGCAGATGGAGTACCACGACTAACGAACCCATAGGTCCCGTCTTGTTACGGCTATCTTTGAAAATAGGGGGGACGCAAACATGTGATTTTCCAGCCTCAGCAGAATTGTACTCTATATCTTGTTCGATATCATCCCCTTCCAGATCCTCCTCTGCCTTATTAACTTCGCCAAGGAATCCCTCAACTTCCATGGCGAAAGCATGTAGCTCGTCGTCTTAGAGATCCACGACGGCGGTCATCTTATCCAACATTTTTTTGGGAGTTGGACCTCTGTAATGCACAATAACATCAGTCGTCACATTCATTCTCTCCCCAACATGAGTCTTATTTTCCACATTTTGTTCCCCAGCAGGAATAGTTTGGTTCAGACTCTCCTCAGTTGGAGCTTTGTCGTTACGCTCCCCAGTATAAGCTTGTTTTTTCGACAAATTGACAATGACCACTTTGTCAGAATGTGGCTCCCCCATCGCAAGTCACATCTTCTTTTCCTTACCAAGGGAGTATTGGCACCTTCCTCGATTTCCTCGACAGATTGGGAAGTGGTAGCTTTCCTTTTGAGGAGGAAGATTTTTCAAGCTCCTTATGTAGTCAGCTGGCATCTTTGGTCTACCCATTGTTCTTTTCTTTTTCTTATTTGGACAGGCTTTGAGCTCCCAACTAGCTGAAAAAGATACCGTTCAAAATGAATTATTCAATCAAAGTAAGGAAGGACTTATCCAAGATATGCCAAGGATTCGTAATAAAAAAATAGTATTGATACGAGGGATACTAGGCTGGATTCGGTCGTAATCGAACTCCTTTATATCCACTACACTAGTAGAGCAAATCCTTTTGATATCTTCGAGGAAATTTGCAGCAAGGCCACCTAAATTATAATGGAGATCTGCAATAAAATGATATCGATTAAATTTTGTAAGATAAACTCATAGGTCGATTATCCTAGGCAATATCTACCAAAATTCTATGCGCATTTCCTCTTAACGAGCTTCCCTACATCACCTACCGATTTAGGAGTGACTTTCAGGAAAAATAATTTTCCCTTCAAGTCATAAAACTTTGTATTTGAAGATGTTTTGGTTAGCTTAAAGCGGGTTTTAAAGTTTATGTAAACAAATTTTGTGTTGAGTTTTGGGATTTTCTGGGTAATTGGGTGATTGACGACATTTTTTCTAGGTACTTAACGCCGATCTAAACCCCGAACTCTTGTCCATGCACGAGCAAACCAATCATGTGCCTTATCGAAGGAGAGGATAGCTGTGAAATCGCTACCTTCTGTCTCGTACAATATGAGACCAAGAGTTTGGGGAGAGGCGGCTAGAGGTGGCACTTTCAAAAAAAATACTTGTACAAGCAGACGTAACGCCAACAACAATCCTAAGGCCTGTAATGCGGTTCCAGAACTAGGAACGAGATCCCATTGAAAAAGGGAAAGTCACAAACCAGATCTTGAAGTGTCTTCTCGGTACACTTTGTAGTTTTAAGGCCGGAGAGCTTGTCGTCCGGCTGAATCCAGTTACCAGGATTAGTCCTTTCTTCTTGAGCGACCTGCATCTCATCGGTTTCTAGCTCGTCTAGGAAGGAGAGGTTTTGTTTGCATTGGTTAGCCAACGTAAAAACATATGAGTTCGTTCAATCTAAGTTTCTGAGGTGCTCAAATGAAAGATAGCTGATATGCAAATATTTTAGAGAGAGAAACTAGAGAGACGGGCGAGCAATTGTACCTACAAATAAGTTTCACAAATTGAAGATGAATCAAGTGAAGAAGCGAAGAGATATTTATACTCCGAGAAAGATTGGTTACCGAGGAAAAGAGAATCATTACGCGTGGGAACCTAGAATCTAGGTGACGATCAAGTTTTCCCCTATTGAAACGATTTGAAAAAGGCTACGAAGTCAATTAATTCTCCTTGGTCTATGAGAACTTTATCTTTTAAGTTCGTATGTCGCCGAATTCAAGAATTTGATGAACTAGGGAGGGGACTAACTTGATACCAGGTTTGTAACCTGATAAGAAGCCCACTTAGATCAAGGCCCATCAGAGTAGTATCACCTTGAAGTCGGCGACGAGCTGGGCCTCGAAGAGACGCGTCTTGGCCCACCTGCGAAGCCCATTGAGAATTAGTGAAAATTAGGTTTAAGTGATGTATTCTTTATATAAATACATGTGTAATCACCTTCATTAATCTATGAATCAATTGTTAAACCCTAGATTCAACATTTTCTACCATTGATCACTTCAAAAGGTTTTATTGAACACCTTTTTGGGCCAGAAAACAAGACACTGAGTATTTTAAAGATAAATATATACATATGGATGTTGCATCTAAATATTGTTTATTTTCATATGTGAATTTGACATCTAGATATTGCATTAGGTGCAGTTTTGTTTGTTTTCAAAATTGTAAATATATTTGGATACACATTTTCAAAAACAACATAATTTTTTGTTTTTTATAACTGAAAAACTATGTATTTCTACCAAAAATGTGGTAACACATTTTTCATCACGCCATAAAAACGAGGAGACAGAACTTCTCACCGAGATGTGGATACACATCTGGTTGCAAAAAAATGTGGAAATATGTTTTTCCTACCAAAATCGAGAAAACACATTCTTTTGCCAAAAAGTAACATATTTTAATCTATTATGTGTTTTTAGGCTACAACTGCAAAAATACGTTATCTTGCAAAAAGAAAATGCAAAAGTGTGTTTTCCTGCAAAAGAAATTGAATTTTGTATTTTTTTCTAAAAATTATTTTTTTCTTCATGAAAACATGTTTCTTTGTTTTTGGTGAGAAAATGCATTTCTTGTATTTCCGCATTTTCCACGTTTTTGGGAAAACAAGTTCCATGTTTTTTTTGGAAAACACATTTCCTCATTTCCACGTTTTTGCCCCAAAAACACATTTCTGCGTTTTTTTATGTGAAAACGTGCTTCCAAGTTTTTGAGAAAAAACATTTTTTCTTAATTTTGACAGAAAAACGTGTTTCCGCATTTTTTACGGAAAACGTGTTTTCGCATTCTTGTGTTTTTCGGCAAGAAAATGTTTTTCCATGTTATTTTATGGGAAAACGTGTTTTCGCTATTCTCCAATGTGTTTTCAAGTGTTTTTTTTTTTTTGCAGAAAAATGCATTTTTGTGTTTTTGGCGGAAAAACACATTTTTGCGTTTTTTGTGGGGGAATATGTTTTCTCCAATATATTTTCTTTTACACATGTGGGATGCTTAGATGTTGAACCTGAGCTCTCATTTCTGCATCTCTCAAATATCTAAATGTTTTAGATTTTAAATTTTGACATCAATATGTTTTATCTTGATACGATTTTAAAATGACCAAATAAACAACTTTTGAGCGTCTATAATATATTTAATACAACATGTGGACACATAACAAACAGGCTCATATAATAAAATTGTTAGAGTATCTCCAATGTAAAACTCTATATAATGGACTCCATTTTGGAGTTAGTTTCATTCTAACCCGACTCCATTGTTTTGGTGTTAGTCATTTTGAAGTGGAAAATAGAGTCATGAAAAACTATACTCCATTTATGGAGTAATTCCATATTCTTAATCCATTTTGGATTTAAATATGGAGTAGGGTTGGAGTATATTTATTTCAAACTTTATTTTTTACTCCAAAATAGAGTAGGGTTGAAGATATTTTTTCCACCGTGAAAATATTATATGCAGAAATTAACGTAGAATCCATAAAAATTCACAACAAAAAAGTATTTTCGAGGCAAAATTTATAACATAATTTACTCATTGGCCCTGTTCATATATTTATTTATTGATGGCAATAGCAGTAGCAGTAGAGAGAAACAACTTTAAAATCAATTGTTTAGTGCACAATTTGTTGGAGAATTTGATGTAGGCGATCATAATTGTTTTAAAGTGAATGTTGACCTTGGTTGTTTAATTTTTCAGCTGCAGTGATAATCTTCATTATTTTGTAATAAGTTACAGCGATCATTTGATAGTTAGTCTGATATGTGTTTCTCTTGCTATTTTTTTCAGAAAATCTTTTATTCATCGTTGTCGCCAACCCAATAATTATAAAAAAGAACAGGGCCATAGTCATAAAAATTTATTCCAATATTAATCCTTCATGATACACAAATTTAACCATCCCAAAAATCTTTACTCTCAATCCCAATAACCAAGGCATTCCAAATCACTCTCTTGAACAACTACGCTTCATGAATCCAATGGCTTTAATACCACTTGAACTCCATATTTAGGTTTTATAGTAAGTACAACAATTGGGGCATGTCTATAATTCTTTGATATGGCAAACTTAAACTTTGAAATTAGCATTGCTAATATTATTTTGGCTTCCATCATCGCATACAATTGTCCGATGCAGTTTCGCGGGCCGGCCGCAAATGGAATGAAATGGCGGCCAGGCGCAAATGGTCTGCCGCCAAAGCGCTCGGGGTTGAATTCATTTGCGTCTTTGCCCCATAATTCTTCGCTATGATGGATCGCAAGAACCGGTATCCATATTGACAAACCTTTGGGAATTGTTAGATCACCTAATTGTATATCCTCAAATGCCATCCTAGGGAGAAGAGTAGCTGGAGGATAAAGTCTTAATGACTCGTTTATCACTTTGTTTAACTGTTGAAAAAAAAGACAAAATAATCAAACAGTTAGTAGAATATTCTATTAATATATATTAGAATCATATCTTTTGATCATGCGAGAAGTGCCTCTTGACTCTTTCTCAAATAATCTTTTTTAGTATGAGATTTCATTTTTAATTTTGAAAAAAGACTTTAGCTGTCGAAATCTAATCATGATTAGTTAATACAGGCTTAGATTTTTTTTCTATAATATTTAATGCAAAGCATGTCTTAGTGCTAATCATTAAACAAATTGAAAAAAAGTATATATCTACCGGTCTCTGTATCTTTTAGAATTTCAAAGTTAGCTTTAAACAGTGCTAATCGTATCTAATTATTATAACTTAAAAGAAAAGTATGATTCCATTGAAAATCAGTTTATCTAACAATTAGAACCAAAATGAAATATACTTGTAAAATTAATAAACCTAGAAACCCAATATTATTTGGGTTTTGGGTAGGATTAAAGAGACAAAACTATATGATATCTACTCATTTAAGGTTATGTGTTGACTTGATGGATATACTATTTAAGCTAAATTATGGAAGAAGCACTAAAACGTTAGTGGCACTGCTTATACTGTGTTGAATGTTTATATAAACCCCACACGCACTATATATCATCTATCATAAAGCTAATTTGTCTACTTCAAAATTAAATACTTAGTTGCCATAATTTATAGTTTGATATTTATCATTTGAAGCAAACAACAAATATCATCTTTTTTCCATCTATGAGTTAGTGGCTATCAAGTCCTACTCAAAATCTAATCAAATTAACAATTAATGTGGAAAGAAAATTAATCTTAAGTTTGAATAATTGATAGTGGTCACTAGAAACCAATAGATTTCTTTTTTGTTCACAAAGAAAACTAATAGATTAGTAGACTAAAACTTCCTAGTTTTTGAAAAAGTCAATAATCTACTGCTAATTATGTTTTTTCAGAAGATTTATATATCTTTCTTTTTTCTATTGTTCTTTTCTAGTGGCACTACTACTACAACTTGTATATCTTTAGCAAAAAGATAAATTGACACATTGAGCTAACTAGGTTGATGCTACCATTCATCTATGATCTAACAAAAAGTTAAAACTTGGTAAGGATATAGACTGATCTTAATAAAGTCTAGAACTTGGCCTCAATAGAAGAAGGACAACAGAGATTGTATGTGTCTAGAAGAGAACTTATACGTACCGAAGTAAACTTGGATAGATGATCAACCGAGGGAAGGCCGTCGCTGCCACATACTTCTCTGACCTCATCTCGGACTTTTTCCTGCCACTCGGGATTATCGGCAAGGAGCATCATTGTCCATGTGAGAAGGAGCGCGGTTGTCTCATGGCCCGCGAAGAAAAATGTCTTACATTCATCCATTATCAATTGAAGGTTATTGTTATCGTTATTGTTATTCTTTTGGCTATCCATTTCATTCAAGAGAAGACCAAGAAGGTCGTCTCCATGTGTGCTGCTTCGACCCATCTCAGCACAGTCTCTCCGGCTTTGTATAATCTCTATCAGCAAACGTTCCACTTCCTTTTTCAAAGACTTAATTTCTCTATTGTATTTGTTTGGAAGAAACCTATAGGTTACAAAATATTTCACAATTAAGTCAACCTTTTTTGACTCCACTTAATGTCAAATATAAAGCAATAGTCATTTTGAAAACATGATAAAGAATAAAGAGTGATATTTTGTGCTAGAAATTGAAAATCAAATTGCTTGGAACGTGGGAATGACGCACCAAAACACAATCTAATCTTCAAAATCAACAATCCCCTTATTCAATATTTTTGTGATTGCAATAGATGAAGAAGACTAGTCCGTGGGACCGCGGACTAATCTGATTCAATGCTATTTGAATTTGTAAATATATTATCTTTTTGGTTTGATGTCACCATTCGGAACCTAGATTTTTCTTTATTAATCATTCCAAAAGTAGAGTTTTGTTATATTTCTAGTAGGGATAAAAAGAAAAACACTAACCTGCTGCCCGGAAAACAGAGGTGGCGGGTGGCTTGGGCACAATGGCGCTGGAGGATGGTGAGGTGGTTAAAAATCTCTTTGCCTTTCTCAAAACTACTTCCAAACTCGGTCCTCGATATAATATCGGCCGTGAGTTGGTGCATCTCCTCCCCAATCTCCACCTCACCTCCTTCTCCAACTTCCTTCCTTAGCCTCTCCACTAATCTGCTTGTGCACTCCACCATGTGCCTTGCATAGCCCTACATCATATATAATGATATTTTGGTTAGTAAACATTAGTTAACTTCTTTATTTTGCATAAAGTTGATTTATTGACGTGCCTTGAGCCTTTCTCCGGTAAATGCTGGTGCAGCAAGGTGGCGTTGGTGGTGCCAATCTTGGCCATTGGCCATAAGGAGACCGCGGCCGATAAAGTTCTTTGATCCTTGTTGCTGCAACCATGACCTTCCACTTACACCGTTATGTTTCATCAACAATTCCTTTATCAATTCAGTTTCGGTTAAGCAAAGCCGAGGATCCGTACCGTTCCACACTATAAATCTCTTCCCTGTTTCACCAAAATTAAATATAATATTACATTTTGGTTCCATTATCAAATTAAATACAATTTTAACTATTAAAAGATCAAAACCAGACCGTATTGTTTGGACCAAGTGACGTAATGTGGGAGAAGGCGACCGACAATGTCATGGTGAATGGAATCACAATCCTTGGAAGCGGATTTCGAAAGCATAGCCGAGATTTCGACGATATTTCCGGTAAGAGAACGCGGTTTAGGACCGGTTACGCCTTGCCGTTCCATGATCTTCTTGATTCGCCTAGGTGTTAGCCAGTAACATGATATGGTGTCGTATATAACTCTTACTATTAGAGTCACGAATATCACGAGGAGAGAATTGAGTAGTATAAGCAACATTTTGGGGGACAACAAAGAAAATTATATGAAAAGAAAAAATAGGTATCGAGAAGGATAGGGAAAGAGAGAAAGAGATGGTGTATTTATAATGTTTGAAAGAAACTAAATATTTAAATACGGTACAAAATCTTGAAGGACTAAGTTCTTTGCTGTATATGCATTTAAAGAAATGAAAGATTTGGGAGAACTACATAAGTAAGTCTTGTTATTTTTTACTTTACTAAACCTTTCCATTTTATTTATTTATTTTATAAGAAAAATCATACCATTAAAACTTGTCTATTGGCATTTGAACATGATCCTATATTAATTAAATTTCCTTGTTCTTAAAAGTTATAGTCTTTTGTGATATACATAAAGATAACATTTTACAAAAATAAGATCAAATATCACCTAATATTGTATATTACATATAAATACCATATTTAAAATATAAAAAAATCATAAAATTTCTTTCTTGTCATTATTTTATTTTTTAATTCATTTACCACTTATAAAAAACTATGAAAAATTATTTGATTTATTTTTTTCTTCCTTTGGTTTGACATAAGTTGGATTTAGTTATGTTATAGTCAAAATAACTATAAAAATATATAAATTGAATGATTTTTGTTTATATTATTTATATTTACGACTATATTCATTTTTAGTATATGTGTATAAGTAAAAATATAATATTTTGTTGATTTTGTCTTACTCGATTATTTTGGTTAAGATACACTGAACCGATTCTCGAAAAAATGTAGAGGGTGTTATTGGTTAAGGTGTTTTAGTGGATTGTAAATCCATAAGAATTTAGAAATATGAGATTTTGAAGTATTATGATTTAATTTTGGATTTGGTCCTTCGTATTTTAACTTTAAAATATTTTCATATCTACCAAAATACAAAGTTGATTTTAAAATCAAAATACAAATCCTTAAATGAATAACATTGGATTTCAATTAGAATTTACGAATCACTAAATGAATAACACGTGATTTCATTTAGGATTTACAACTCATTAAACCAATAAAACTTGATTTCACATGGATTTCAAAACCCATTAAACACTACAAGGAATCAGCCAATTCCTGACGGATTTTGACCGTCGGATGTAGATCGC
>OVBE01005981.1:0-20665 GCA_900406425.1 Iberis pinnata
TTACCAGACCACCTCAAGTTTGAGTAATAGAATGGCTTTTTGAGGAAAAAAAAAAATTAAATAAATAAAAAAAACTAAGCACAAGCTTCTGCAATAAATGGAGAACATGGCGGAATCTTCCTACGAAGGAAACCAACTAGGTTTTGTATTCCTTGTGAAACTATTTGAAGTCAAAGTCATTTTAAATTTAAATTATCTTACATAACAATAACATTTATGTAATCAAAGAAGTTATTTGACAAAATGACCTCTACAGTAGAATATTGGGTAAGTGAAAAGGTCAATTTTGGCTCTATGTTTTTGTAGCAAGTTTAAAAATAAAGAGGAGAGAACTTATATTATATTAAATTAGTGAAAATACAAATTCATTAAAAGTAGATGAGGTCCCACAAAGAAAAAATTACAAGCCTATAATGGGCAGCTGTTCTCATAAAGAGAGAAATTAACTTCTCCGAAATGGAGATTACAAAAAAGTCTCGTAGGAACACGGTATCTAGAAAGAAAACTCTTTCTAAACCGAAACAAACAATCTTTCGAATTTCAGTAAATCGGTCTACGACCGTTGCGGGAAATCAGCACCAGAGACAAATCCCGATGAGTTTGTACTTTCCTAACTAAATACAATAAGTTGACAGTATTATTAAACCTAATACTACCATAATTACAAAAGAAAATAAAAAAAACAATTGGGCTGAAGAAAACAAAAATGGGCCTCGTAGAAAACAATAATCGGCCCATTTCCAAACCCAAAATTCGGATGGATGCCCAGGCCATAAGAGCCCAAATCGCGCCGCTAGACGACACCGTTATCGGAGCCTCAAAAGAAAATTTCACATCGGTGACGGTGAAAGCACGTAAAGTCAAAGAAGCCACCACCACCGTTGCTTGATCCGTTGCGCCGGATCCAAAATCCTCCGGCAGACCGAGAAGGAGAACGCCTACATCAGCCCCCCAAACATTCTCTCCAGTAACCCGAAACCACCATCTATCGCCGGAAGCACCTCTAGCATAGGATAACCTCACCACCGCCCAAAGAGACAGAACTAAGAAACCTAAGAAAGAGGAAAACCAGCTTATGCATGTATTCAAAGTGTAAATCTGGCTAATAGAACGCCTCATACACCAAAAAGAACCTGAACCCATCAAAAGCGCAAGCGTCGCCTGAGTTGAGGTCGCTAAATTAGCAGATCTTGAAAGCCCAATTTCACACATGAGGAGAAAACATAGTTGAAAAGAAAGAGTTCGAGAGAGGAAGTAAGTAGACAGAATCACCAAACCCAAAACCGGAGAAGATAGCCGCCAAAAAAACATGACAGAAGAAAAAAGTGAAAGGTGGCGCCGGACGGCCAAAGCTAGCCGTCGGCGTCGATGAAAGAGACGAAAGCTTGTATCAAAGGAAAGAGGGAGATTGGAGGGAGCCTTTGAATCTGGTCTTTAAAATTTGGTAGGCGGGGATGTTAAGACTGTCTTTTCCATTTGTATTATGATATATAACTTATTCGCAATTTTTTGTTTTTTCTTGAACCTTATTCCTATTTCCCTTACATATTTCCCTTTTTTCCAACTAGAGAATCACTAACAAGCATACAAAAACACGAGAAACATATAAAGCCGACGATCAAAACTAGAAAGCCCCAGAGACAAAACACACAACACTACACAATGCGAGAAAAAAGGCGGGAAATCCACAACAGACACGAGCTAAAAACGAAGAAATGCCCCAGCGAGAAGGAGAAAATGCATAAGCGTCTGACCGAGCAGACGGATGAAGACGGGAGCTGATCCTGGAAGAAACGAACGGCGCACCAGTAGGAACATCCAACCACCTTGGAAGACTGAGATAGCACTCTAGGATGTCACAACCGATAATCCGAACAACAACTCCACGACCCAACATGCTGAGAGACAAAAAGGCGGAAGCCAAAATATAGATCGAGAATCACTACCACTATAAGATCCTGGCGCCAAACTGGAGGAGACAGATGCCACTGTGAGATCGAGAGGAGAGGAGCAGAGCTGGCAGAAAATTTTCGGTAAAGACCATAGGCTATCCGTCCTAGTCATTCTCTCGGAACGGAAAACACCTTGGCAACGAAACCAAAATGGAGAGGAAAAAAACGTCTAGAAACTTAAAAACCACCAACCACTGACAATCAAAAACAACGAGACCGAACAAAGAGAAGCAGGAACACAGACAACATGACAAAAGACATAGGCTAAGTAGCCACCGTAAACTTCAGCCAAACTAAACCGACACAAAAAGAAACCAAACTATGATAAGAACAACCCCAAAGCGAGGACATAAACCAACTGAAATAACACAGAGGAAGCTAAAACCCACGACCCGGGAACCAAGACCACAGAGATAAAAAAAAATATTGGCACAAGAAACAGCACCTAGCAGCGCTAAACCAAAAACCAGAATAAACTGACTTCCAAAGAGAAAAAGATCATCCACACAAAACCTAAACCCGAAGGCTGAGACTAAAAAAAGGAACATAGGCCAACCAAACAAGATCTAGGCAGTAACAAAACGCTCAAAACTAGAAGTTGTTACTGAAGATAAGAAGCAGGGTAGAGGTGAAGATGACGAGGCCGACGAAGGCTAAAAAATGGCTCAAGGTGTTGAGAGGGCCACGTGGAGCACCGATGGCATGGGAGAGCCCGGCGACACAACCACACCACCGACAATGACGATGAACCGATGAACCCACAACACAGATCCCGACCGAGTCCGGAAAAGCTTGAAACCTCTGACAGACAAAGATGAAATCTAAAGCCTAAAAAGGAAGACAAACAAGAGCCTGCCTGACGGTGTTGCATAAGCCACCACACACCAGACTAAAACAGGTAACCAACGGCGGCTACGATTAGGATTCATAGACAAGGGCGATTTTGAAAGAAGACAGGATGATTAAACGTGTCTTGTAGCTAAAAGCATTTCCCTTACATATTTACTTACCCAATATATATTGAATTAATAGGTTTTTATTAGCTAATTCAACTCAACATATCATAACCTTAGTATTTATTCATGTTGGTGTAATTAAGCTTATAACAATGCTTTAATTTTGCTAAAATAATTCGATTCTTTTTCAACCTCTTCCCCCAAATTATTTGACTTTTCTTTTTTAAAGAATTTTCAGAATTAAAGTTTACAATTTTACACCTAGGTATTGCCAGCGTCGACTGCACCTGTAAATATGTTATGCTCTTTTGTCATCAGTGTCTTCTATTTGCTTGTTTTGCATCGGATTTTGGCTTTGTTTCCTTTCAATTTGTTCTTTCCTCCATCCAATGTGTTCCATGGTTGTCCCTTGGCTTCCGGTCGATGAATTTTGGCGATTCTTACCTTCTACATGGTGTTGTTGTTGTCGCTCGTGGCTTATCATCGTCAATCGGTACCTTATGTTGGTGGTTTGCCTTGGAAAGAAGCATCGGCCCGGCTCTCCGGTGTTTTTTGCGTTGTCAGGTCCTCCTCCATTTACGACGAAGCAATTTGATTCCAAGTGATTTTGTCTCTTTGGTGATTTTTGGCCTTCTAGGTTGGAGAATGCTAATGTTGCTTGTTACCACCATCTTCACCAATCCTGATACCAGCGATCTCTCGGCAGAGCTTTGATACAATGCGCTTGGGAAGGGATGGAAGCATGTGATGGAGATTTGGCCACGTCGCCAATTTCTTGTTCACATGTTTAATTTTAATGTTTTTATTTTCTTTTGTTGATCATATGTAAGTTTAGGTTTTTTTTGTTATTATTGTCGTCTTTATGTTTGTATTAGATTTAAGAATGCAATTCCTCAAGGGCATAACGTCTACTTCAATCGCATGTTCCAGTCCTAGACTGTTTATCAGGTATTTAGAAGATGGTTTTAAGTTTTGTAGTTTAGATTTTACTAAACTACATTCTCCCGTCTCGAGAGTTCTATTCATTTTAGTAATATTTATTCACCTCCTTTGTGAGGTCATCTACCCTTTATGGGTCTACCTCTTCCTAGTAGTGGGATTTATGTTACCTCTTTGTGATTAGTATTTTCTAATATAATACAATTGATATTGATGAAAAAAATGGTATTGATATACTCGGTTTTTATGTGGTTTTATCACTTCATTTAGAGTCTTTTATCAAGTCAAGATGTGTTTTTAGAGTCTTTTGGTCTTTTGTCGAGTCTTTACAGGTTTTAGGTGTCTTTGGAGAATATTAAGATGTTTTGGGATATTTTAGATCCAAATTGACATATGCAGATGCAAAATCCGGTAAAAGTTTTGCCCAATTTTTGCACGAAAGGTCCCCAGAAGATTTCATTTTCTCCAGATTTCGTTTTTTCCCTTTATATAGGAAATTACAACTTATTTTTAAGTTAACCATTATACTACTTTTATTTATACACTTTATCCTAGTTTTTAGTTTTACAGAGGGAGACGAATTACAAAATCTTGTGTTTGAGACATTTTTGTGAACCCTCGTTATCTATCAATATCTTTTGTTATTTTATGTTTTTAATTATGTGTTTTTCTTTGATTTTGAATTGTGTTTGCTTTTCAATGTCTGAGTATTTCATTAGTTAGGTTTTAGGATTCCTATGGGAAATCATGTTTGATAGTTAAGATTTTCATAAAAGAATTGAAATTGTTAGGTTCTTAGTCTAGATTTGTTCTTAATGTCTTAATTAGACTAATAATCTAATTTATGATTTTAGGTTAATAAAGACAAAGGGATTTGATTTAGAAATCTGACTTAGTCTAAATGAATAAATGTCTTTACTTGCAAGAGTATTGTCTTAGATGTTTATGAACATATCGAATCTGAACTTAATGCATGTCTTAATTATCTGAATATGGTGAAAGTTTTTCTTTAGTAATTCGAACATATGGTTTTAATACTTCGAGAGGAGATTCATATAATGTTTCTTTTGATTTAAAAATTATTTTCAAATCAAATCCTTGCATGATAATCTGAGTTTTAAAACTTGTCTACCTGTGGATTTCTAAGATTAATAGTGCAACATTGGTCTTTGTGGATTTGATCCCTACTATACTATTGTGTTTGTTATAATTTGTAGTGGATATATTTTGGTTAAAACCTGAGTATATCAGGTATACACATATTATAAACAGTCGAGTTCATAAAAAAAAATCATATATTCAACTATCTGACTTAAACTAAAGATCATTTAACATAACAATAATTAAAGTAATCCATGTTAACTTAGCCCTACTAAAAATTACATTAAACAACACTAGGAAAATTATAGCTCGCCATCAACCACCACTTTGCTATGAAAACTTCTAGATCAGGAATACTAGAAGCCTAACGATTTCTATGAAAAAGTTTCATGGCACAAGACTGTCGTGAGCCTTTCACACAGAAGATTTTTTGGTGATATGGAAGATATAGTCACCTTGCCATTGCGGATCGTCATTACTTGTTTTTAACGCTTTTTAGTAGGTATTTATGCTTGCTATCAAGTGTTATCCAAGAATTTTATGCACTTTTGGTGTCTTTTACCAGTTTCTAGTGTTCAAATTGTTTTGGAACAAAAGAACATATTAATGCACAAAAAGATATGATTTCTGCTAAGTGCTGAATGAAGAGGTCAATCCCCTTAGGGATTGATTGATCCATGGAAAATTTGGCCACATATAAAGAGATCAGTCGACAACTGGATCGATCGATCCAGATTTCCAGAAGACAACATGAACATTATATCGATCATTCTACCATCAGATCGATTGATCCCTTTGAAGACTATATTGGTTGATCCCCATGAAATCGATCGATCCAAGAGCCCGAGAAAACCTTAAAGATTTCCTTATTTTGCACAAATGGTACTCTATATTTTGTTTTTTTTTTTCAATTGTCAAATTTTTCCCTTTTTACACTATAAAAGCTAAGTGCTTTGGTTTATTTTATATTACATTTTACCTTAGCTTTAGTTTTACAGAGGGAGACAAATTTTGAACCTGTATTTAGAAAAGTTTTTTATGAACCCTTGTATATACCAATATCTTTCATTATGAAATTTATTTCTTATTCTTCATTAATTATGCTTTCTGCTTGCTTTGTTACGTTTGAATAGTTTCATAGTTAGGGTTTAGCGTTTCCTAAAGAAACCATGTATGATAGTTAGGGTTATCAGAAAATGATTAGAGTTGTTGGGTTCTTAATCTAGATTTGTTCTTAATTCCTTAATTAGACTGGTCACATAATTCATGATAATAGGTTGAAATACAAAGAAATTTGGTTTACAAATCTGACATAATCAAGATTTGTAAGTGTCTTTGCTTGCAGAAGTATTGTCTTAGATGTTTATGATCTTATCGAATATGAACTTAATGCATGTTTGAATTATCTGACTATGGAGGAAGTTTTTCTTTAGTAATTTGAACATAGGGATTCAATACTCGGGGAGGAAATTAATCCAATTTTTCCTTTGAGTTGAGAATTATTTTCATTGATAATCATTGCATGATAATTTGAGATGTTGAACATATCTACATGTGGATTCCTAATGCATGATGCTTTAGTTTATTGATTTACATTCATTCTAATCGCCGCTTTTAATTTGCAATTTCTTGATAACTAACATACAACTTAATTTCTATTAATTTAATTCGATATTAAACCAAAAATACACTATCTGGTCTCTATGGATTTCAACCATTTTCTATAATATTGTGATATATTGTTATCTTTAGTGTAGTTCATCTTAAATTCCGATCGTATTAGAATTTTGGCGCCATTATCGGGACCAATTGTGCCTTTTAAGTAATATTTAGAGTTTAGTCTAAGATCTTTATTTTTTACTATTCATGCTTTCTTTCTTCTTGCTTTGTTATCGCGGGTACATGACCAAACGAACTGAAAAAGCTTCAGACTTATTCATCCTTAATAAACGAACCAACTGGAAAGAAAAGGGGATATTGACATCTGCTTCATCTTCAATGGCGCATCGAGATAGTCTTGAAATTATATCAGGTCCTGAATATCCAAACAACACGATGATCAACCTTGAAGGAGAGAGCAGACAACTTGGAGCAACATGTGCCCCCAAGGAGCTATTAAAGGTAATCACATGAGACAAAATCCTATCATTGGTGGTTCTTCACCTTTAGTTGCCAACAATTTTCCAAGTAATAATAGGACTCTCTTTCGGGATCTTAGTAACCCCAAAATGTTCTTCACTAATAGGAATGATATTCGTACTAATCCTCCTCAAAGATAAGATTACGATATTAAGACTCATATAATCTCTCTTGTGCGACAAAGTTAATTTCATGGACTCTGTTTTGAGCATCCCATGGACCACATCGATAACTTTTATGATATTTGCAATATCACTCACTCTAACGGAGTCCCTAGGGACTATATGTACTACAAGCTATTCAGTCATTCTCTGTCGGATAAAGCACTTGGGTGGCACAAATCTCTACCACCCGACTCCATGGGAAGAATGAAAATCAAAGTTCTTGAGTTGTTTCTACACTACAACGAGGACCAATACTCTTTGAAAAAAGATATCTCAATTTTAGCAAATTCTTATAGAATCTTTCTATGAAGCCTGAGAATGATTTATGGAATACTTCGCGATTGCCCTCAGCATGGATTCTCGGAATTGGGCCTTCTCGAAACCTTCTATACAAGCGTAGATCATAATTATTAGTTATCTCTTTATATTGCCAGTAATGGTAACATCATGACCAAACCAATTTAAGACGCCTATAAATTGATTGAGATCTGGCTGCAAGTAATAACAAACATTATATGGATTATGATAGGAGGACTGTTCTATGCCAAAAGCTTCAGATATAGCTGAATTTAGGGGAATGTTCAAGAGTCAACAAAAAAGGTTAGTTTCGCTGAAAAAATTGAAGAGATAGAAGCTGAGTGCTTTGCTTTACAAGATCTAGAGGATAAAGAAGAATACGTGAGCTATGTCAATAACCAAGGGAATTATCAGAACAAAGGATACAATCAAAGATTCAAATATCATCCCAGTCCCCTTACATAATCACTAACGTGGAGAATCCTGAAGATCAAGTGTACCCACCTCAGCAGAAGGATGATCTTTTGGTCAACTCATGTGGTAATGGGTTTCAACTAAACCAAAACAAGAGCTTTTTGCAGAACACTAATAGAAGAGGTTTTCAAAAGACCATACAACATGTGTTTCAATAGGCAGCTCTACTTCAGGTTCAATAGGACAACAAGGTAGAATCTATGCTCAAGCAGATTTTGGAGGGGTAACAACAAATTGTGAGAGACTTAAACATCAAGATTGACAACATGCACAATGATTTGAATCAAAACTTTAACTCACTTTTTACACATGTGAGGCACTTGGATACTCAAGTTGGTGAAACTGTTGAAGTTGCAAAAAGATCTTTTGAGTTGAGACATTTTTTATTGTTAATTCTTACATGATAATATGAGCTGTTGAACCTATCTACCTTTGAATTTCTTAATGCCTAGTGATTTAATTTATTGATTTACATTCATTTTAATTGCCGTTTTTAATTTTTGATTGCTTGAAAACCAACATATAACTTAATTATTATTAGCTTAATTTGATATTAAACTGAAAGTGCACTATTTGGTCTCTATGAAATTCAACCATTTTTTATGATATTTTGATATGTTCTCTGCAGTGTATTCTAAGTTAAATCTTAAGTCATCACTTCTCCTCTTTATCACTGCCAATAACAGAGAGCGATGAACGATTTTTGCAACATGAAGCTGATTTTTCACAAGCAGAGGCACAACGACATTCAGCTCACCAATGTACCCTGTTTATAAAGAGCTTTTTCGCTTTATCTTTGTTTTTCTACATCGCTCTTATTTTTTCAGAGATTTAAGAGTAAAAAATAATAAAAATATTATTTTAAAGAAATATAAAAATACTTAATCTATAATTCAACTTAGATGTCTGAAAGTACGACAAGAAAAGAGATGTTTGATAGTAGTAGCATGTATTCTATTGACAGAAAAAAGATATGAAAGTATTAAAATTTATATTCCGATTTTGTTATTACCATCTTATTTTTACCACTTGTTATTGGCATCTTAAACTATAAACTAGAAAGAAAAATATTATTTAGTATATTAATAAAAGATAATAGAGATCATATAACACAAAGAAGTGTTAAAGCGATATAAAAAATATTTTACGAATATTTCTCTCACTAAGATCTATCCCCTCTCTCTATTCCTATGTTTGTGAATTCTTCTTTGTTTCTTCCGGCTAAGGCCGGTCGCCAAGCCTCTTTCTTTTCTTTTTTTTTCCGAATCCAATCCCCTTTATTTTTGTTTTCAGCGGTTGTATTAGATCTTCTTGGCTCCTCTTCCTATCGTTGCATCTCTGACCGTGGTGCTCGGCTCTCTAGTCTGCATGTCCTCTCCGACGATATATCTCTTTGCTTCTCACTGTTGACATCCATTCCTCTGGTTTGGATTTGGGTTTCCCAACGCTATAGGCTTCATGGAGACATGTGCTTTCGTTTTGGAGATATGCATGGGCAGGCTCACCTTGGTTTGGGTCTCTTTGGAAGGTTCTGATCTAGGTGTAGATCGGCGGTTCACGGCTCCGGGTGTAGATCAGAGGTCCGGGGCTCCGGGTCTTGATGCGCGATTCGTCGAATCCTTGGTTTCTATTTTAGTAGATCGGTGTATGGAGTTAAGTTTTGTGGCAGGNTGGCAGGTGTGGCCGGTATGAAGTCTGGTGTCTTCGCCTTGCCGCTGGGACAAGTCCGAACAGCAAGGATGAGGACGCTGCTTCTATCAGATTTACGGCTTAGGGTTATTAACAGTTCTAATGGGCCACGTCACTTTATTAGTCTTTTTAGTAGCTACATGTTATTTTGTTGTGTGTTGTTTAAATTTACTCGGTCTATTGTGTGTATTGTCTATAAATTTTTTGCTATGTATATAGTCGACATCTTAGTTATGTTAGTTCTTAGAAAAATTTGCCTATGAGATTATACATCCCACTTCAAGATCCATCATTGGTTATAATCGAGTTTATGGAAAACTGAAGATTTTAGATTGTGTAGTTAATTTCATAGTTGTTAAAATCCTGTGTGTGAAATATGTTATATTCTGAATCAGAGTGTTAGTTTACCTCATTAAGAGGTTTTTTGCCCTTGCATGGGTCAATAACTTCCGTTTTGTAGGATTATATGTATTCTGTATGAGTTTTCTTTGTTCTAAAGTGATTATTGTTTATAAAAAGAATAAAAAGCCTGTAGTCTAAATTAAATTATCATTTTGAACTTTGAAGAAACGACTATGCATATATATATATATATATATATATTTGTTTGACTTCGTCGATCGGCCATGTTTGGTAACTAACAGTGATCTGATCAGATCTCTATCTAATATAATATTAAAGCTTAAGCCTATTCATCTTTAATTATTTTTTGCGTAGAATATAAGCATCTATAGAAAACGCGTAGACTATTATCAATCAGTCGGTTGTTTTGTTATTTTCTTGATTTTTTTTGTTTTGTCTTAAAAAGATTTCATTCTTTTTCTACCTATAATGTTTTTCTTTTAATTAAAAATCGAATTCCAATTTCACAATATTTAATTATATAATCAATAATGTGGGAAAAAAGAAGTCAGCAATAAAATTAGTCCAAATGTTCACATATATAAACAAGTGGAGGTAGGAGTCACATGGGGCTCTCCTGTCTAAAAAAAACAAACAGAAGTGGCGTTGTCTTCTTGCTTAACCAATGTGTACAAACTACTTAATTATTCGAATCATTTAGTTATATAGTTTGACAACGAAGGTTCATACTTTAATTAAATTACTCTGAACCAAAACAATGCCTAACAAAAAAACGCACATAAATATTTTACTTATAAAACCATACCAACTTAGTTTGTTTTTCTTTTGGGCACCAACATATTTAGTTAGTTCATGATTTATAGGCGGGGCGGATTTGGAACTATTACATAAAAACGCTTTTAATGTCACCATTCATAGATTTTGTGTTAATATAAGAAGGAAAAAAAAAATTAAAATATATAAACTACCGTAGGCAATACATTTCCATGAACAAAAAAATTGAATAACGCACTTGCATCTATACACACTTTTTTGGTGTGTTTCCGTTAGTTACATAAATCACTTTTTTATTTCTTTTACCAAAAACTATACCATTACTTCAATAAAGTAATATGATTGTACATACAAAAAATTATTTTTGTTGTTAGAAAAATTAATTAATTTAGTAACGTTTATATTGTAATTACATTTTATATTTTCAACATTCAAATATTCTTTCGTACCATTTACATGTTTACTTTAAAATAAATTTAGAACATTAAAATCATAAACCCAAACTCACAAATTTACTATCCAAAAACAATTCCGCACTTTCAATTATATAAATTTTAAATATTGTGATATTATATATAGAATGTATTTTAAAAATTTTATATGTATATTATTTAATTATTTTTTTACTATTTGAAAATAATTACGTACACCATATTATTTTTTAACGATTTTTATCCGAAAAATCAAAACCGTAAACCCAAAATACAAGACGAAAAATTCTAATTACAAGAAAAACCAGAACCAAAAAAAAAATCCCAGTCCCATATATGGTTTTGATAAAATAAAAATCTGACTCGAACACGAATAAACTCGAACATGAATAAACTCGACCCACATCTGAACCGAAATCTACTTAGTTCCTATTTGGGTCACATATAATCTGACTAGAAAAACCCATAACCATATTTACCCGAACCAAAGCCCGAATGCCAACCCCTAAATGTAGTTGAAGAAAATAATGCAACAGTGGCCACTATTTTTTGAATATTTTTTATGAAATCATTTGTAATATAACAATGATTAATGTATAGTAAAATTATTGCAAAAAATCTTCTAAAATTTTAAATATTCAATAATACAATCAATTATTCCTTACATTAAAACACATTTTTATTATTATTTTGTTAATATCACTATAAACATTATTCCGCACTGCTAATTTTTATTCACCATTCAAACATTATCTCGCACCGCTAATTTTATTATAACCGCAGTTGTTCCGCACCGCTAATTTTATTTTCTGCACCGCACTTAAACGTACCGTCCCGCTTATTTTTTATGTCCTGCACCGCTTAATTTGTTGTTACCATTCGGACCCATAATCTCTCTTTTCCTAGCCGACCACTGGAAACTGGAAAGCATACCAATAGGAGCTGACCTCCGACATGGCTAATTCCAGTTTCGTTTTTCTTCAGAGGAAGATGTGCATAAAGTACTACAAAAGAGACCATGGAACCGACTCTAGCACCATCTTTCCCAACGCTAATTCCGTTTTGGATTAATGTCCATGATCTTCCTGTCCACCTCTGGATGGAGAAAATCATCCGCAATATTGGAGAAGACATCGTAAAGTAGAGGATATTGATATTTCATTTGCAGCGGCTAGAATGAAAGTGACCATCAATGGTTTAAAGCCGCTAATAATGTCGTTCACTGTGGATTTCTCTACTGGTGAAGAAGTCTGAGTCACACTAGTATACGAAAAATAAGAAAGACCTTCAATATGTCGAATGCTCACCATTGAAGACAAAGACTTTCCCTCTGCCAGAGCAACAGAGGACATAAAGAACCATCACTCCCTAACCAGATCGGTAGTCTCATGAAAAGATGATCAAGCTCATGTCAAAAAAAATAAGACATGGGAGGGGATCACCCCATCAACCGGGATCTGAGTTTAATGAGGGTCATTCGAGGAAAAGAAGCAGGAACCCTAACTGCAGATGGGCTCAGTCAGATCACAACACGCGATATAATGTCCCTAAACATGGCCCTGCCCCTAGAGGGGAGTATTCCCACATCGGCAATAGCAGAAATAGAGGCTTACAACGATCACATACACGTGATTCTCAAGGATCTTCCTGCCAAAGAACGGTATCTGATTATCATAATCACCAGGCATAGAAAGTCTGGAAACCTATCTTATAGAGATTATCGAGACCTGGCTCAAATGACATAGTAGAACAGATGCCACTGAATGATGTGAGGCTTGAAAATCATCACAACATAAGACATGAAACCTTTTCACACCAAGTTGATGGCTTAACTCACCATGAGCAGGAACTCCCAAGCTCAATAAGATCAAAAAGACTAGCTCTTGAAAAACCAGAGAACTTAATCCAGAGTTCACCTATAGTCCCACGTGAAGCAGTAGAGGTTGCAATGGGCGAATTACGTGACGTTATGATCCAATATGCATCTTGTGCGGATCCCTCTGAGAGTGATGCAAGGAGGCTGAGATTTCAACAAGCAGAAGATAACTGTGAACTTGCACAAACTGCAGAAATAGCAAGAGCTAATATGCAGAACCTTACTCAGGAATCAAATTTCACTATAACTGAAGTGGAAGAGAATGAAGAAACATTGGAAAGAATCCCAAACCGGCTTACACTTGGACCAAATATACAAGAAGCAGACATCACTCTAAATACATTGGCCAAGGGAGGAAAAAAGTGTAAACCGGGAAGACCCCCTTCTAGGAAAGGGATTCAAGCCAACCCAAAATTGGTTGCATGCTCTAGTGCAAGAAAAAGAAAGACTATACAGATTAATGCCTCTCCCAGACGAAAAGTAACAGCAACAAAGCCTTCAAACAGAAGCTCTAACACATTGAAAGGCACTGCTTTGCCCACTAAATCCGACGCATCACAAACTGAACCTCCTATGACAATGGCAAAGAAGAAGGTGGATTTTCATAATCCATCTCTTCCTCTTCCTTAAAGATATTGTGATGGAACTGTCAAAGTTTGGGAAATACCAAGACAGTTTGTCGAATCAAGGAGATTAATTCATCTTAATCTCCAGATTTAATCTTCCTATCAGAGACAAAGAACCAAGAGGACTTCGTACTCAGAAAATTAATATATTTAGCACTTTATAAATATGTAGTAGTTCCCCCTCATGGACATGGAGGAGGTGGAATCATCCTGTTGTGGAAACCTTATATTAATGTCAATATTTTAAGCTCCAGTGAAAATCTGATTGATACTCGAATTTCCTATGAAAATTGTAATTTTGGAGCATCGTTTTTCTATGGCTGTAATGACAAATCAGAGAGAATATGACTATGGAACCATCTCACACAACTCATAAAAGTTAGAAATAAACTCTGGTTTGTATCAGGAGACTTTAACGACATTCTTAATAACGAGGAGAAGAGAGGGGGATCATCTAGAGCCGAGGGATCTTTTTCAGACTTTAGGAACTTTGTCTCAACCTGCGATCTGTATGATGCCTGCCATTCTGGAAATTCATTTTCATGGCACAAAACGCGATACAAGCACAAAATCAGTGTCGTCTTGATAGGGCAATGGCCAACAGCCTCTGGTTCCAAAATTTTCCCCTTAGCAGAAGCGAATATTTGAATTTGAAGGATCTGATCATATACCTCTTATCACTCACCTGGACATCTCGAAGAAGAAGAAGAAGAATAAAGGACTATTTCGTTTTGAAAGCAGACTTTAAAATGACACATAAGAAAAAGCCATTATTGCCAGGGTGTGGAAACATAGTCGTGCAATCTTTGTTGAGAAAAGGTTAATCAGGATAAGAGGAGCTTTAGTAAGGTAGACTCGAGAAAAATATATAAAACATAGAAAAGAAATTATGGAAAGCAAAGAATTATTAGAGGAGGCATGTGTAGACCATGATATGAACTCTGATAAGATAACTCTCATGCAACAAAGGCTTAATAAAGCTTACAAAGTAGAAGAAATTTTCTGGAGACAGCGGAGCAGAGTAATGTGGCTGACATTAGGAGACAAGAATTCGAGTTATTTTCATGCTGTAACACGGGGAAGGAGAGCCCTAAACTCTATCTCAGTCAATGAAAACGAAGCTGGAGTAGCAGTTTTCAAAGAAGACCAGATAGTTGACTTCATTGCAAATTATTTCACCAACATCTTCAAATCTAAAGAGTATTAATGTGAAGAAATTGTAGCTTCAGCCCTAAGTACTAAAGCCTCCGAGGAGGTCAACAAAAAGCTAATCGCCAGACCCACAACCCAAGAAATCAAAGAGGCAGTGTTCTATATTCACCCAGATAAAGCGTCAGGACCCGATGGCTTCTCAGGCAGCTTCTTCCAATCGAACTGGAGCTCAATGGAAACTAAAATCTCACAGGATATCAAGGCCTTTTTTGATTAGGGATTAATGTCGGCGACAATCAATGCAACTCACATAAGACTCATTCCTAAAATCCAAGGACCGAAGAAAGTGGCGGATTATAGACCAATTGCCATTTGCAATGTCTACTATAAGATATTTTCTAAGCTTCTCACGAGACGGCTTCAACCTATCTTGTCCTCCTTAATCTCGGTTAACCAATCTATGTTTGTACCTGGAAGATCGATTCAGACAATCTGTTGATTACACATAAAGTATTATATTACCTAAAAACGTCGGAAGCGGAGAAACATTATCCAATGGCTATAAAGACCGATATGTCAAAAGCATACGGCCGACTAGAATGGAGATTTATCAAAGTTGTACTAACAAGCTTCGGTTTCCATCAAAAGTGGATTGAAATGATCATGCAATGCATCAAGACAATATCATACTCATTCCTTTTGAATGGGACAGCTAGAGGATCAGCCAAACCAGAGCGAGGCATAAGGCAAAGAGATCCACTCTCACCTTATATTTTCATCTTTTTCAGCGAAGTCCTATCCGGCCTTTGCACCAAGGCTGCCGAAACAAAAAATTTATTAGGAATCAAAGTGGCAATGGGATGCCAGTAGATAAACCATCTCCTCTTTGCCGATAACACCATGTTTTTTTGTAACACATCACCAAAGAGCGTCAAGACGCTTGGAGTGATTCTCGAAAGATATGAATCGGCCTCGGGTTAATCCATAAACCTCTACAAGTCTTCAATAACGTTTGCAAGAAAGACACATCTAGCCATTAAACAACGGTTCAAGAATGAACTCAAAATTCATAAAGAAGAAGGAGTTGGCAAATACCTTTGTCTCCCGGAACACTTCGGCCGATCAAAAAAAGACCTATTCACATCTATTGTGAACATAATGCAACAACAAGCTTTAAGTTGGTCAGCAAGATTCCTTTATACAGTCGGAAAATTAACAATGATCAAAAGTGTCTTCGCCGCAATACCTACCTTTTCTATGTCGTGCTTCATGCTCCCGGTTTCAATTTGCAAGAAAAATCAATCGATCATGACACGCTTTTGGTGGGATGCGAAGCCGGGGGAAAAAAGCTTTCTTGGATTGCTTGGATTGCTTGGACAAAGCTAGCAAAAGGAAAGAAAGAAGGCGGACTCAGACTTCGCGACGTCCAGGCTTTCAATCTAGCTATGATAGCGAAGATTAGCTGGACCTTATTAGAGAAACTAGGGAGCCTCCTGGAACAGATTTTAAAAGGTAAATATTACCCCTCTTCAAGTTTTCTCCAATGCACAGCACCTGAATCATCTTTATATGGCTGGAAAGGTCTATTGCAAGGTCAAGATTTAATTAAACAACCTAGGTTGGGAGATTTGGTACGGAACTAAAAATTTGGTATGATCATTGGTTGTCTCTAACTAATTTAGAAGGCCATGTAGGTCCACCTAACTCTTCTAGTAGGCTCCTCACTGTCGCATCCCTTCTTAACGCTACCAAAGACTACTGGGACAGAGACAAGATTAAGAACTACTCCCAAATCTGGAAACCCATATCCTGTCAATCGTGCCTAGCATGTCAAATGCAGAAGACAACACATTTGGATTATAAAAAAAACAGGATCCTATACTACAAAGTCGGGATACTATTCAGCGATCAATCTTCAAAATCCCCACCATTCACCACCTATTTCAAGGAATATAGAGTGGATATCGGAGGTGTGAAACATCAAGCCCCCCCCCAAATCAATGTATTTATCTGGAAAATTTTACAGGGGGCTCTATCGACTGAAACCACCCTTGCAAGCTGAGGGATTGATGTTGATAGAAAATGTATACGATGCAGAGAACCTGAAACCATTGACCACCTGTTTATGCATTGTAGTTTTGCAGGTGAAGTTTGGAACAATGTGCCTCTGATGCAGTCTCTATGCCCATACGATCTCTCAAATCTTATGATATTCTAGAAAGAGGCCAGACCTGAAAATTTCTTACCACCATCCAGAATTAAAATAACATGCTTAGCAGCCTGGATACTATAGCACATCTGGTTGGCGAGAAACACCTGCCTTTTCCAGAAAAGGAGCGTGTGCCCTATTCAAACTCTTTCCAAAGCCAAAGTTGCAGCACGAGAATGGCAGGAGGCACAAGAACAAACTCCTCAAACATCATTGCAGCTGACGAGAATGCAAGAGTTCAAAGGTATGGTATGTAAAACAGACGCATCATGGAGAGATGACCTTCAAGCTGCTAGATTAGCTTGAATTTTCTGCAGTGTAGAGACAGAGCCGAAGGCTTTCTATACCTCAGCTAATTTCGTTAGATCCGCCTTAGTTGCGGAAGGTCTTGCCTTACGTTGTGCAGTTTATCATGCGGTCAAGAGAGGACACAATTCTATTTGCTTCATGTCAGACTTGTGCGTATTAATTGCAGCCTTAACAAAATCAGGAATTCCCTCATAACTTCATGGGATAGTGGCAGATATCCAATCTAGTTCTAGAGTAATACTCTCTGTTTTGTTTTCAGCAATTCTTCAACGTGCTAATAAGGAAGCAGACCTCTTATCAAAAAGGCTCTATATGAGCTTGTAACAGACTGAAGTTATTTAATGAATTGGTGAACCAAAAAAAGGTTAAAACTGTATAAGTTTAGTTGTTTGAAAGTATTAGGATGTATGGACATAGAAAGAAAGCTTGCAACTTGATTTGTAGTAATGAGCTGAAGTAAATTAAAAAAACAACAACTAGCGTTATATTGATCATGAAAATGCAATGTATGTGTTTACTTCTTTCATAGATCACATAACTACAAGCAATATGTATCGCAGTTGTTGATTGTTGCAACATAGAAAATCTTGTCAATATATAGATCGATCATGAAGTATGTTATATAACCTGAAAATATCTTTTACAAGAGATCATTTTAAATAATACATTAAAATTTTCAAAATCTAGTGACAAAAACGCCAAAAATCAGTGCTAAAAACCCTATCTGAATTTGTCAAGTTTTCTTGTAGCATTGTTCGAAGGAATTTTTGGGTATGTAAATGGACTTATGCATTTGTACACACAACATTCGGAGGCAAAGGGACGTTATAAACTCATATGCAACATATTGATTATTTTTCTATTTTGAAATAAACAGAGTATTAAGAACATTTTAATTATACAAACTCTACTAGAAAATGACATTATTAAAAATATAAATATAAATTTTAATTTCTATAAAAGTTATTTTGAGATTCTAAATAAACATTTACAAAAAAATAATAATAATTAATTTTAATCTAACCACATTGGAGTTAAATACATTTTTAGAAATGAAGAACATAATACCTGAACTATGATGGTAACTTTTTCTATAAACACAATTGGTTGGTGGCTAAGTAACATTTAATATCTCACAATTTTTGATTAAAATATGGATATGCATGCTTTTAAAAATTGGTGATTTAAAAGTCAAAATTATAGACATCTGATTATTTGGTGCTCTCTCTATTTTGCTATACAGAATCTTTAGACTAAAACGAATAGATTATAAAAATTCTGTTTCATTTAAATTTTTTTATTTCTTGTACATTAAATACAACAACATTTTATTATCGGTCAAAACATATTTACTAATTGAAAATTTTGCATGATAATACAAAAACATCTTATATTTTGAAACTTCTCTAAACATTTTATATATTAAAAAGAGAGAGTATTACTATAATTTTTTATATATATAACCAAAGTTAATGGAGTGTCAAAATTAAGAATTGAATCTTTTAAAGGTAGCCATATTGGGAGTTGAATCTTTTATCCATTCCATAAGATGGTGTGATTCCGATTAGATCTTGAATTAATTAGGTCCATCCGTCCAACTTGAAAACTCTCTGATCTCTTATAAAATTAAAAAACAACATATTGCTCCAAATTAATTTAACCGTCACTAACTTCAATTATTTTATATATGCCGATGATACAAAACACCGTCAGAAACTGCAAGTGATAACATCGTCATGTGTGCTTTCTACGAATTAAGAAGCACAAAAATATTATTTGTAGATTTCTAATTCGCACTGATGGTTAATATTGCACGGTCCTATAATTTAAATAACACTATAAATTATTTTTATATACTCATCAATACTTAGTAAAATTACTTTTTATTTATTTATTAATGAATTTTTTTAGAAGAATAACACTATAAATTATTTATATATACTCCACTAAAGTTGTTTTTCTAGCACTTGTAATTTTTGATGCAATGGGTTTTGCAGCAGAAAGCAAGACATTAATGTATGTCAAAAGTGCACAAATTAACCACTTGTGACAATTTGGTATGTTTTAGAAGAACTATGTGGACCATCTATTAATTACATTTCACAGTATTTTATTTATATGCCTGAACTATTTTTGTTCCGATAAAGATTTTATTATTCAAGCAAACTTTACATCCATATTTAAGTTTAAAGACAAACATTTCAATCCAAGAAAATCAACCAAATAGAAAAGCACTAACTTCTAAGCTTAAATTTGAAAAGAGAAAACTTAAGGTGTATGTTGGCCCATGCCCAATAGTAAAAATCCTAATTTTCTGAAGGAAAATCTTTTAAACTACCGTTAGCTACTACAACACCAGACATCTCTAATACATGGCCATTGGAAACCCGCCGATGGCTCTAAAGTAACGGTGAATCATGAGCCGTCGCTGTTACCCAAGCAAAGTCACATAAATAGAGAATAAAGAGCAAGTCAATGAACAAACGCTTCGGTGAAGCTACAGAGAAAAAGAATAAGTTTTCGGCGGAGGGTAAAAGATTCAACAGCCGACTAAGTTAGTTTAACCATGCCTTAGAGTGACCACGAATTCCACGCCGCCACCAACAGACACGACCTCTTATTCAGCTGGACAAGCCAAACTCATCACCGCTTTGAGGTTACTCTTTCCACGCCTCGTCCTCCTCATAGTCTCGGTACCGCATAGCATATCTTTCCAGAACACTCCACATTGAGGCAGCTTCTCTCCTTCAGTGGCTTCAGTGGATTTGGGGAAGAAGGGAAGAATGGCTTGGAAGGAGAAAACAATTAGGATGAGCTCATCGGTCCTGAATTTACCGGCAAACCTTAGGACCGTGGCGCACGGAGATGTGGCTCGGCGGAGACAATCGACGGTCCCTCCAACTCTTCCTTCACCTAAAACTCACATAGAGCTTTTAGAAAATAGAGAAAATAGAGAGAGATAAAAAGAGATTGCATGAACTATATCGTGAACCTATAATATGTACATACCACATTATTGATAAATACTAAAAAGGCAAAAGTACTTAGTTGACCTATATTTTCCAATTAATTGTTGAGGTAACCCCACATTTTCTTTATTTGCTGGGAATAACTCAATTTTCGTTAAACCCAGTTTTACCCCTCGGTCATGAACAAGCAAAAAAGCTGGAAAAAAAAATTAATTAGATGAGAGAGAAAAAAGTTGTCCAGTATT
>OVBE01005982.1:0-20664 GCA_900406425.1 Iberis pinnata
GAATAAAATTGGTTGACTCAGCCGACCACATCGGTTTAGGCTAACCGATGTGGTTGGTCGATGTGGCTTCATCGGGCTGATTTGGCCGATGCAACAAACCGCGGCTAGCTCCTACCGGAATCTCCACTTTGCATCGGTTTAGCATGGCCGATGTGCTAAATCGGTGTGCTCTGTTTCCTTGCTCTTTACCACCTTTAAAACCTCCTTTTGATCCACAACTTGGTTCCTTAGCCTCCTATCACCTGAAATATGAAATGATATGCAAATGCAACCTATATGTGCCTAAATGCTAGTGAATCTATCTAAAATGCATTAATAATGGAATGTAAAATGCATATAAATCATAAGATATCAACTTGTGGCCAAGTTACACACTGTAAGGGTAATACTTGCTATGGCCACCAATCTTGAATGGGACCTATGGAAAATGGATGTCAATAACACATTCTTACAAGAAAAACTAGAATAGGAAGTTTATATGTATCCACCTCCCGGGATAGAAAGAAGTCTCACACAAGGAAATATGCTGAGACTCAAGAAAACCATCTATGTGTTAAAGCAATCTCCAAAAGCTTGGTATCACAAGTGAAGCTCTACCTTGAAGACAAGAGAGTTCTCAAAATCAGACAATGATCACACCTTATTCACACTTCAAAGATGAGAAGATATAGTAGTCATCCTCATTTATGTAGATGATATTATCATTTATGGGGATGACAAGGTTGGTATTCAATCTACTAAAGACTTCTTAAAATCAGTATTTGATATCAAGGATTTAGGGGAACTTAAATACTTTCTTGGTATAGAAGTGTGTATGTCTAAGGAGGGCTTATTCTTGTATCAAAGGAAATACACCCCGGATTGTTGAATGAGACATAGAAGTTGGGAGCCAAGCCATTAAAGACTCCACTTAAAGATGGCTACAAAGTCATTAGAGAGTGGGAGCTTGAAGATGAGCCATATGAAGACCAACACCAATATAGAAGAATGATAGGGAAGCTAATCTATCTACCTATTACTCAGCCTGATGGGGTGTAACAAGGACAAAAAAATTATGGGATATTGTGATACGGATTGTGATGGTAATATAGTGGATAGGAAGTCAACAACATGATATTGCACCTTCATAGGAGGGAATTTAGTGACATTAAAAAGAAAGAAGCAAAGCATTGTGTCTTGTTTAAGTGAAGAATCGAAGTACCGAGCCATGACGAAGCTCACAAATAAGCTCACTTAGTTGAAGGGATTGCTAAAAGACTTGAGCATTAAGACAAAGAAGCATATCACTATGCATTATGAAAATCAAGCCGCTATACACATTGCCTCCAACGATGTGTTCTATGAAAGAACAAAGCATATTGAAGTGGATTGCCACAAGGTCCGACAAGCCATTAAGTTAGGAGTAATCTTGCCGTGTTACACAAGAAGCCAAGACCAATTAGCTGATATTTTCACCAAAGTCGTAGGCTTAATGGTTTGTGAGTTTCAAGACTTGGACTCACAAGCCTCATTAAGGAATAAATCCTCTACCTGTGAGTCCTACACTCTTTTTCCTTAATGTGTTTATATCCCAAGTGTGTTTGCACACTAAAGTTTCTAATGAGGTAGGATATCATGGCTCCAAGCTTAGACATATGCCAAGTCTAAGCTTGAGAGAGAGAGAGAGAGTATTGAAATAGGAAGGAATAAGTTTATCAAGACCAATGAAATAAAGCACAAGTCATCAATAAATAGTCTCAGACAAGTCGGATAAGCTAAAGATCATTGGATGAAAAAATGCGTATTACTGGGTATTTGCGCATGAATCGGGTTTTGGCCTAGTTGGACAATGCAGAGAATCGAGCCAAACACGAAGACCATGCGCTTAATTGCACATAGTTTCTAAAAAAGACCATTTGCGGCCTAATCAAGGTTGATCCACTTAAAATTGTTTCTAGAAGGTCAACCTTGGCCTTCTATAGTTTATTAAACATAAGGAATGTTTTAGAAAGGAGAAATCTCACATAAATAGCCGTTAGGCCGGGAATGGTTAAGCTTACCCATTTTACGCGTGGTTCACTCTCGGTAGTACACACGCCTGACTCGCACCATGAACTATCACTATCACAGACCAGCGACATAGCCAAATTTGGCCAAGACAACTTTTATAGATATTTTAAAGTGTTTCTACTTTTTTCTTAAGCTGTTTTGAGTTGCTTTATTATTTAAGAGTGGCTTGTAACACATTTTGAATTCAATGAGAATTCTTTCTCTTTTTGCACACACTCTCTCTCTCTCTCTCTCTTTAGTTCGCAACTTTCTCTTGTTCTTCATGTTCTTGAATTTTTTTTATGTCTAAACACTCAAATTCTTACTAAATTGAGTCTCAAAGTTGGGAAATTCGTTGAAATGGAGCAAAAAATAACCAAGTATTGTCGGACTATTTCTGGTCCGAAGAGAACTTTTGAGGTTCTTGAGAATGGTACAACATACATGGTTGATATGCAGGAGAAGACATGTAAATTTTGGAGGTGAGACTTAACTAGAGTTTCATGTTCTCATGTCCTACGGGTTGTTCTAGATAAAAAGACATATGACGTAGAAAACTTGGTTGCTTATTGGTATATATTTGACATGTTTTTGGAAAAGTCAATACAAAGACTCCATTGCAACGATTAATGTCATGAAGTTTTGGAAGAAATCGGATGAAAGCACAATTGAAGGTCCACCACGAAAGATATCATAAGTTACGTAGGAAAATGAATCCTCCAAAAAGAATCAAAGGTGTCAACGAGTCTCCAAGTCAAGGCAAAAGAGTTACACTACAAGGACGCACAATGACATGCTCTCACAGTATAATGTGTAGGCACAAGGCCACCATATGTACCAATAGTGGAGTTTTAATGAAGCCAAGATAGAAGAGACAAATATAATCTCAAGGAAAAGATCAAGATTATGGAGTAGTGCCGCACACTCAAGACTCGGTGATAATGGATTGGGAAGAAGATCCACAAACTTAACCCACTCAAGATTAGGACTCTAGTAGTGGCAGATATGGGTGTAAGTTTTATTTATGTTTTTTAAATGGTTGCTTGGATTATGATAGATATTTGGCATGTTTTTTGGTGATTGTGGATTTTGTATTATGATAGGTTTTTGGTAGGTTTATGATATGTTATTGGCTTCTAGAATCCTAAGTCGCAAAGTTGGTTTAGCATCGGCTTCTTCACTCGTTGGGGACAGCTTCCGCTTCTTCGGGCGTGATGTCTCCTACCCCGGTCCAGGTAGGGGTTAGGTTCTGTTGTGGATGAAGTTGTTGTGAGTCATTTGAGTCTTGTTGTTCTTGGTGAAACTTCCCTTATCTTTTTGTGATGTCAGACATTGTAGGTTAATCTTGATAGTTATGTTCTCTCGGTTATGTGCCTCTTGTTTGGTTTGGTTGAGTTCTATCTTTGGATTGGCTGTTCGGCTAGGTTGCGTTTTTTGCTTCGTTCCGATTTGGTTTTCGTTTGTTTACTCATGGTTTGGTCTTGCACTTTATCCTGTCCGGTTTAGTGTTCCATGTTATTAAGTGAGCCTCTCGCTTCTCTTACATTTAGATCAGGATGAGATCTCATCTTTTGATGGCTTCTCTCGTTAGGCGTCTTCTGACGTGTTCATTTGTCTTCGCCATTTTTGGTTCGAATTAAGATCCTAAGCATTGTTTATTAGGTACTTCAGTTTCCGAAGGAGTTGCTTGGTTATTCAGTGATGTAGTATTTAGATTCATATCATAATGGCTCACCAACAAATGGGTGAGTTTCGTTTGTCTTCTTCACTTGGTCAAATATTTTGGAGTTACGGAGTTATCGCGTGATCCTCCTTCTAGCCTTTTCTTCGGGTTTTGACCGTCTTTTATTTTATTTTGAGTTGGTTTATCTTTTATAGTTTGTGTTGTTATCTTTAGCTCCTGGGATTTTTTTTTGTTGGCTTAGTATGTGGAATTTTTGTTTTACTTTTTTTTTGTATTTCTCTTTGTATTTATGTCATATAATAGATAACAAAAATAACTAGAAAGAATAATTGTTTAATTTGGTTGTATCATGATATTTGATTCTAGGGCGATGCCATCTGGATTTATTAATGTATTGATGCTTTTTTGAGAAAAGCAAAAATAAAAACTTCAATTATTGAAAGCATGATTCTTGTACAGAAGCATCATGTTGATGATTTACTATAATTGATGATTGTTTTCTATTGTAAAGCATCGATATTTGGGATGGTCATAATTATCCATAATTAAAGAACTGAATCACACTGAATCGAACTAGAAAATTAGATTTGGTTTTGTTACAATTTTTTAAAAAAATTATTCAAATGGTTCCTCTTATCAAGAATCATGAATATCGGTCCGAACCAAAATAAATAAATAAATAAATAAATAAATAAAATAAGTGTTTATACCAAAAAATCATAGATATAAGTCTCTTTTATCAGTTTTTTTATATTTTCGGTTCTTTTTAGGTATTTGGATACTTTTAGATTTTTGTGTATTTTTGATTTATGATATTTTGGAAATTTTGGTTATTTTGGTTTTTTTTCGGATATTTATGGTTCTTTTTAGTATTTTTGGTTTTGAATATTTTCAATATTTTTAATATTTTCGGCTTATTTGACATTTTTGGATAAAATATCTGAATCTACTAAAATTATTAAGTTATTGGTTTTTAAATAGTTACAAAACTAAACCGAACAGATTTAGAATCAAAAATAACCAATTTTTTGGTGATTCTTATATAGATTTAATATTTATTGAAGTAACAAAAAAAACCGGAACAGAAAAAATCGATTTGAATCGAACCAAATAACTGACGAGCCACCCCAAATCGATATCATTTAACATAAGTATTAAAGTCAGACAGAAACAGATCACGTAACCTTTTTTAAATATTTTACCGAATCAGTTGAAAAGATCAAAGTTGTTGCATATTTTATTTTTAATAATAATTGATTGATTAAAAGGCATGATAGGGCCGTTTTTAATCTGTCATAAATTTTAGAATATTTTTAGGAAATTAAGTATTTTTAATTTTATATTAAAAAATTAGGTATTTTTTGTTTTTTATTTGGTTAATAAATACTTTATTACTATTCTTTGATCTCTTACAATATTTAATGATTAAAAAACTCTTACACAAATAAAATAATAATAATTATAATTCTTATTAATTTATGTGTTTATTTTGTAAAATTAAAAAAAGAAAATTACCTAACTACAATTTTTCTTTATTGTACGTTGATTATTAGCGCGATTTGGTTTGCCTAATTCATCTTCCTTGTTTCTTCGTTACCTTTTTTTTTCCAAGCAAGACCTAAACGATGAATGGTAGAGATAGCCACAAGTCATCTTCAACAAGCAGTGAGAGGATGACATCTAATGTTGAAACTAAAGGTCAATGCTTTGTATGTTGTAGAAGTATATAATTGTGTGTAATTGTGTAATCGAACAATGTGACGGTAAAAACATGCTTTGTATATCTTACAGATTTTGGAGACTTGAGAACAATGATAATCACGGTTGGTAGATGGATAATATACAGCAATGGAGTTTGGAATTTTAAATTGGATAAATCTAGACTTGGAAGATCCATTGAGCTCGCGAAATTGACAACATTTATAGATTTGGAGAAAGCAATAAAGGAGGAGTACAATTTAACAGCCACAGTGGATGTGAAAATAACTTATTTTGATAAAAGCGTTGAATTGGATAACCCAGTTATCATTGATTCAGACTTAGCTATGCAGAGACTCATGACATGTCACAAGCTGCAGAAAACTGTAAACATATATGCTTCCTTTAGAGAACAAGTCGATTGTAAGTTGGTATTTTTAGGTGCAGCAGCAGACATGGTTGTGAAAGATGGTTATATGGGTAATGAAAATCAACGTTCTGTGGAGGCAAAAATTGGAAGTCTCATTGACGACAAGACATTGACAGCTTTGATGGACGCTCACGAAGCTCTAACCATTGCAAGTGAACAGAATATAGTGCTCGTGAATAATGATGGTGTACCTATGAACGAGGATAATTCACGTGCATGTAGGAATGAACATAATGTATTGGTCGTGAATGATGATGGTGTACCTGTGAATGAGGATAATTCACGTGCATGCAGGAGCGAACAAAATGTAGTGGTCGTGAATGATGATGGTGCACTTGTGAACAAGGATGATTCACGTGCATGCATAAATGAAGGTGAAGAGAATGTTGAACTCGTGAATCAAGGGGATGAGAAAACTTATGAGGCATCAGAATAACCATGAATGGTGACGATCATCCGTGAAAGTGAATGTGAATGTGAATGTGAATGGTGAATGTCAATGTGAATGGTGCACGTGAATGGTGAACTGTGAATCAAGTGTTAACGTTATGAACGGATCATTGCGCATCGTTTGTTAAAATAAACGTTTACTTGTTTTGATACAAAAACAAAGTCAAATATATGCTACTAAAAAGACAAAATGCATCTAGATTTAAAAGACAAAACATGTTAACAAAAATGGTAGAACATCTACTTGTCCAGTTCATATTTAGTAGCCAGCTTCTCAATTTCAACCCTGACTATTTCCTTGATAAAATCAGTTCTACTGCGCATCTCAACCTTGAACTCCGACTTTAGAAAATGATGTAAAAATTTAGATAAATAGACAAAGAAGGTAAAATGTAGGTTGTTTACCGAGACTCTTACGAAGTGCTTTGATCAGATCACCAATAGTAGACTGCATATTTTTAAAATAATTCATTAAACTACTGGGTCATATGGTGAATATAATTGTCCATCTCCTGTAAAAAAAAACATTAAACTCATACTTAAGACATAACAATCCAAAAGAACACACATTGTTGCAAGCATTAGACACTAAAAGTGACGATGCTAATAATGAGTTTCTAATTAAACCCATTACATGTGACGATGCTAATAATGAGATTAAAAACCAAAAGAGTTATGATGCTCCTTAGTCTCGATTTGAAATTAAAAGTGGCTAAAAACCCATTATAAGTGATGATGCTAATAACGAGATTAAAAATCAAAAGAGCTTCCCATTAAACCCATGACCAGAATCGTTATGCTTTTAGTAAAATCAAATTTAAACTCCCAAGTTTCAAATCGAGACTAAAAACCAAAAGACTATGCAAAAATGAAACTCAAAAGTGACATTAAAATCCCTAGATTTTGTTTACGCTAAATGGCAGACAACAAGAACATAAATTAAGAGAGAGAGATACTAACCCTAATTGAGCGCCGATTGTTCCGCTGGAGCTCCGGAAATCAAAAATCGCCGATGGGTGTTGAAGGTTGGAGAAGAAGAAGATGAAAATGAATAAAGCTAAGGAGGCTGCGTTTCTTTTGTTTTAAGAGAAATAAGTTTTTTTATTAAAAAATAATTTTCTAATTTTGTTATTACTTTTTTGATTAAAAAGTAATTTTATTTATGTTATATAAAATTTTTTAGAACAATTAAATAAAGGTTATAAGAGTAATTAGTAATCCCTAAAGTACCTTATAGGCAATGAATTAAAAAAGTACCTATTTAGCTAATTAGAAAACTTTTGTGTACCAATATCTACAATTTTCTCTAAATTTTAAGCAAAGAAATGGGGTTCTCTCTCTCTTTCGTAACTCCTTTTTTAAAATGAAAGATTACAATGTCCAGCTTCCCGATTCTTGGGTTTCTCGAAGTGGTCTTTCAAAGGGTCAATGGTATTTGGGTTTATCATTCTCTGCTCTCACGAGATTGGCAAATCTCATTCTGTTATATCAAATCTCATCTTTATTTTTTGGGGTTTTAAAAAAAGGATAGCAATGGAGGATTTTTGGGGATATCATCAAGTGATAGTTTCTTGGTTGGATACAAGATCGGTATACAATATGGAAAAGGAAATTCCATCATTCACGGGTTTCGATTATGAATCTGATCGGGTTTCACAATTTTCTCAATCAGGAGCAATTAAAGAGCAAATTAGGGGTGATGATTAATTTCTCGACAGCTAAGGTGTGTTGCATAGTATTTAACTGCAAGATTTTTTAGTTCTTTCCACTCAATCTCACGGATTTCTTTTCATTACATATTCACATTCAATTTGAGCTTATATTTTCTATTTCTCTCACATTGTTTTCCTGGTTGGTTGCAATGGCTCAAGCAGGTCTGACCAAAGGCGAAGGTCATGTTCTAAGAACAGCAACAGTGAGAATCATGGGTGAAGCCATGGAATCAAAGCTAAAGCGCTTTGAACTTACTCTCATTGGTAGGCTCTTGAATCCTTCCATTCAGAATATGGATTCTCTTTTGGTGAACTTTCCAAAAATCTAGAAAATGGAGGATAAAGTCAGGGGTACTAACTTAGGATCCGGACGGTTTCAATTCACCATGGCTTTGGATGAGTATTTGGTGGGGGTTTTAAAGCATCAACCCTATTTCTTTGATGGCTGGACGGTGTCTTTGGTAAGATGGGAACCCACTTTTGCCATCTCATTTAGGGTTAAGCCTTTGGAAGTCCCACTTCATGTTTGGGATGAGGAGGTCTTAAGAGCTATCGGTGATGCACTTTGGATGGTGAGAGAGGTGGATATGGAATCTGGAAGCCACCTACTCGTAAGTAACTCCATGATGAGTAAAAGTCAGAGCTTAGAGAATAAAATGGCAATGGATTTGGATGGTCTTTGGCAGGACCACAACTTGCTATTTCCTTTTAATTTCAATTCACATCATTGTTGTGGTGTTTCCTTTCAGTTAGTTTTTTCGTTAATTGGCTTTCGGTTACCTTTGTTTTTTCATTGTGTAACTCTTGCATTCCCAAAATTAATAAAAGTTACTTTTGTTTCTAGTGGGTTTCTCTTTTTCTCTGCCATGGTATATATGGCTTCAACATCAAAATTGTTGGTCCCTTTCTTGGTATTAAAATCATTTTCATTAATCTCTTACAGACAGATTTGGTGGATACGAAGGAAATTTGGTGGTGAGTATGAAATGACTAATCAATTATTCATCAAACAAACAGTCGAGACGATGGCTATATTCAGGGTTATGAAGTTATGTTTAATTAACACTCTTCATATATTAAAATTCTATGATTATAGGATTTTTGGGATAATTTTACTATCAATGTTACTTTATCAACCAAAAGTATGATTCCTCATAAGGAATCAATAATGCATCAATGATTATAATGAGTTGGAATTGCCAAGGTATGGGAAATACGGAAACAATGAGGCGCTTACGGAAAGTTCGAAGGGATACATTTCCGGGTTTTTTTATTCCTAATGGAGACTAAAAATAACAGGAATCGTGTGATAAATGTTCAAGGGAGCCTCAGATATGATAACGCACACATTATTGATCCTGAAGGATTAAGTGGTGGTCTCGCACTATTTTGGAAAAATTCATATGTGGTTAACATCTTATCGACTGATAAGAGAATAATAAATATTAAGGTCACTTTGGGCACAATTCATTTTTACCTTACCTTTGTCTACATAGATCTAGTCAAATATCACAGAAAATAAGTATGGGACCGTCTCACCATTCTTGGTGCTCAGAGAAATCAAGCATGGTTCCTCACAGAAGATTTCAACAAACTCCTTGACAACTTTAAAAAGTTAGATGGGCCTCTACGAGAGGAGGTTACATTTTATGCCTTTCGTAATCTTGTCGAAATTTTTTTCTTATTCGTGAAGTGCTGAGTATAGGTAATAAATACTCTTGTGGTGGATAGAGGGGCGGCATCTGGACACAATGCCGACTTGATAGATCGTTTGGAAATACAGAATGGTTTAGATTATTTCTAAGGGTTTAATCTGAATATTTGGATAGAACGGGCTCATATCACAGACCGATTATCACAAAATTTGTCAGCGAAGTGTTGTCACATAAGGGAAGGTTTATGTTTGATAAACCTTGGGTGGCTTAGACAGAGATGGAAGATATTGTTAAACAGAGTTGGAAAGATAACGTTGATACATCAATGAGGACTACTTCAGATAAGATAGCTATATGTAGGAGAAATTTGTCTCTTTGGAAAAACAAAAATGTCTCATCTGTTAACTCTAAGATTCATTTACAATATTTATGTTCTCAACTGGAGGCAAAATGTTCAAAGCCTAATCCGAACGACAGATTAATGCTTGATCTTAGATGGTAAATAACCAAGGCGTTTAGGGAGGAGGATGTTTTTTGGAAACAAAAAAGCAAAGAGCGTTGGTTAAAAGAAGGGGACCAAAATACAAATTTCTTTCATGGGAGTGTACAACGTCGCCGTACCCAAACTAGGATTTTATCCCTTGCAGATGAACACAAAACTGATCATTTTACAGAAGGGTACTAAGGGAACATAGCGGTTAAGTAATTTACAAACCTTTTCATGTCTTCTAATCATGGTGACCCGGATGATCTATTGGTCGGAATGTTACCACGGGTGACTAACTCGATGAATGAATTTTTCATTAAACCTGTCTCTGCTAATGAGGTCAAAGATGCAGTTTTTAGTATTAACCAAGATAGCAAACCCGATTTTGATGGTATGTCAGGCCAATTTTATCAATCTAATTGGGGTATCATTGGCGAGGGGGTCACGAAGGAGGTCTTGGATTTCTTTGACACGGGTATTTTGCAACCAGACTGGAATTACACTCAACTAGTGCTACTGCCTAAAGTTCCAAGCGCGAAGAGGATGACTGATTTAAGGCCTTTGTTCGGATTTTTTAAAAAATAATATCAAAATATTGTGCACGAGGCTGAAAGTTCATCTCCCCCCTCCATTGTATCAGATACACAAGGGGCTATTGTATCATGTCGTCTCATCTCAGATAATATTTTGTTAGCACATGAAATGATTCATGCTTTACGAACAAATGATAAATGCTTTCAAGAGTTCATGGCAATCAAGACAGACATGTCAAAGGCTTTTGATAGGGTGGAATGGAGCTTCATTTAAGCTCTTCTCACTAAACTCGGTTTCCACCAAAAATGGATTGGTTGGATCATGATATTTATTCGCTCAGTATCATATTCCGTTCTTTTGAATGGAGCATCACATGGTCACTTCAAACCCGAGCGTGGGTTACGGCAAGGCGATCCTCTATCTCCTTTTCTTTTTATTCTTTGTGCGAAACCACTGGTGCATATTATGAATACGTCAGAGGCGCAAGGAAAACTCACATGCATAAGATTAATAGCTAGATGTCCATCGGTACAACATCTATTGTTCGCTGATGACAGCTTATCTTTCTATTGTTCCACATTTCGTGAATGCACATAACTTTTGCGATGTTTAAAACTGTATGGTGATGCATCAGGCCAAGTAATCAATTTTGAAAAATCTTCAATCACATTTGGGGAAAAATTAGATCCCATAATGTGTAGGATATTAGGTCTTTACTTGCAGATCAAAAAATAAGGGGAGAAGGGACCTATTTATGGTTTCCAGAATGCTTTAGTGGCTCAAAGCGAGAATTGCTTGCTTTCATCACTGACATATTAAAATCTAGGGTCTTAGGTTGGTTTTCAAAAAAACTTTCTCTTGGAGGAAAGGAAATCCTATTGAAATTGGTAGTAATGGCCCTCCGGTGTATGCCATGACATGCTTCCGCCTCTCCAAAGATCAGTGTAAAAAGATCACTAGTGCACTGACGAGTTTCTGGTGGAATTCATATGAAGGAAACACAAAAAATAAATTGAGTATCCTGGTAGAAAATGTGTCAATCAAAATCTAATGGTGGTTTAGATTTTAGAGATATATGTGATTTTAACCAGGCTTTATTGGCCAAGCAAGCATGGAGAATTATTTACAATCTAGAATCCCTTCTATCAAAAATCTATAAGGCTAGATATTTTTCGAAATAAACTTCTTAAAAGGATCAAATGGGAAAGCGGACATCTTCCACTTGGCGAAGCATACTTTTCGGAAGATAACTTCTAGAAAAAAGATTATTGAAAACCATAGAAATTGGGTAAGATACAAGTGTTTGGACATACAAATGGATACTTAATGGCGAGCCACGAGCACCCCTTAGCCTATCTTCACCCACATCTAATATGAAGGTTTCATCATTAGTAAATATAAATGGGTCATGGGATACCGTGAAAATCCATCATCTTTTCCCTTTGGATGAAGCTAGGCGAATTTGTTCCTTGATTCCAAATAATCAGCTACCCGATAGGCATATTTGGGCCTTTTCAGCAGATGGACGTTATCAGGTTAAAATCGGTATGTGGTTGATCTCTAAGTTAAAGGATCAAGTTCTTCAACCATCTGTTCTACAAATGGTTATCAATGATTTGAAATCAAAGATATGGAGGATTAAGACAGTGCCAAAAATAAAATTGTTCTTGTGGAGGGGTCTGTCTGGGGCTTTGGCGGTAAGAAATTGTCTTACGGCACATGGTTTACAAGCAGACACACATTGCAAACTCTGCATCTAAGGATATGAAACAATAAACCACGTATTGTTTGAGTGCGTTTTCGCGGCAAATATTTGGCAACTGGTAGCTATTCCTTGCACTACTCACGATTTCACCAACTCACTAACTCAAAATTTGGAAAAAATGTTACAAATAATGAGCGATTTAAGTATCAAAAAAATCATTAAGGGAATCGATACCCTGAATTTTGTGGGAAATATGGAAAAATAGAAACGCCCTAGTTATCGAAGAAAAGAAAAATGATATTTCGGTAATGGTCTCTCTGGCTCAAGAGGAGACAAAGCACTGGAACAAGCTTCACGATGAGTCCCATTTGGCTCAAACAAAATCGTTTTCTCGTCGAGTGTTACAAGAACCTCGTTGGACCAAACCCTCTTCAACGCTTCTAAAGTGCAATGTTCATGCATCCTGGTCTAGTAGTGAATTTCTAGTTGGTGGGGCGTGATTAGTCTGAAACTCTGCAGGAGATGTTTCCTTCCATGCAAGGGATGCTCTTCTTCCATCAACCAACAAGTTTGAGGCAGAACTATGTTGCATTCTATGGGCCCTTACAAGCATGTCAGACCTTCATTTGAGCGCTATTGAAGTATGGTCGGATTATGGTATTGTAATCGAAACAATTATCCAACCATTCTTTGGCCGAAGTATATGAGTTTACTTCACCAAATATCTTTTGTCACTGCTTCCTTTTTGTCGTGTTCATTCTTCATAGATTCTCCTCCATCCAACCGCATAGCCAAAGACATTGCTAGGAGTGTTTCAAGACTAGGTGTGTTCCAATCATATCTATCTTTGGGAGGACCAGCTTAACTTCATTCACGCATTCAAGAAGAAGCCAGACTTTAGTAATTAATTTTTTTCTAAGGTGATTTTTGTTGTCCCATAATTTTCACGCTATTTGTACATTTGATTTCATGAGTAAAAAAAGAGGCATGATAGGGGCTTTTACCATTATTACCATATTGTACAAAAAATTTAACAAATCTATCATAAACCACTTCGTTTATCCCATATTCCATAATAAGTGTACTATTGGTATATATACAATGACAAATAAGCCTCTTCATAATGCTCAACATTTCGGCGGGAGTTTCATGGAAAGTTAGTGCATTTAATGCAATTAATTATGATATGATGTTTGACTAAGGAAAAAACAATTAAAATTACTTTAATTAGCCAAGTTCCACCATTAACTAATGTTTGATAAAAGCTGCAATCACTGGCGAAGATGATGGCATTTAATATATTTTTGTTTTTGTTTTTAAAATAATAATTTTCTGATGTTTTACTAGCTTACGTAACAAGAAATCGGAATGGACCAGTTGCATAATAGGTAATGGACCAAACATAATGGTTTTTATGTTTTTTTTAGTTAGGGTTTTGGTCTTGAACTTCAATCCAAGTAATGAAGAGGCCAAGAGTCACGCCTTCAATGACCCAGAAATTTCTTTCAGCGATTACAGAGGAAGAAATGCAAAGAACAATTTTTGATATTGATCCAATTGGGGTCCGTTTCCTGTTATTTCTCATTATGCTTTTTAGAATTTCTAACTCTTGTTGATAATGCACTCGAATAACTTGGATTTGTCTTTTAAAATAAAAAGTGATGTTATTCAAAATTTTCTTGATTTTGTTACTCATGTTGAAACACAGTATGATTCCAAAATAAAATCAATTCGTTCAGATAATGCCCCTAAACTTAAATTTCAATCTTTAATCAAAGAAAAGACATTTTCATTATTTTTCAGGTGTCAACATACCCCAACAACATCAACACATTTTAAATATGGATATATCTCTTCTTTTTCAGTCTAACATTCCTATTTCTTATTGGAGTGTGTGTGTTAGAACTGCTGTTTATCTTATCAATAGAACTCCATCACCTCTTTTACAAAATAAAACACCACTTGAGCTTTTGACTAACAAAAAACTAGCATATTCTCATCTTAGAACATTTGGTTGTTTAAGTTATGCATCTACTCTTCTCTAAAGATAGACATAGGTTCAGTTCTATATCCAATTCTTGTGTTTTATTAGGATATCCCATTGGTTATAAAAGATACAATGTCCTTGATCTAAACACCAATACCATTTCAATTACCAGAATTGTACAATTTCATGAGGATATTTTTACTTTCATTGATATTAAAAATACAACTCCAACCTTAGATATTTTTCTCCAGTCTGTTCTTCCACTACCCATACCAGATTCTACTTCTGCTTCAACCACAGTTCTTGTTCCTCATTCACCTCATCCTTCCCCAATTATTCCTCATGTCTGCTCTTTTACTACCATTTCACCTAATACACTCTCATTTGTTCCTGCATCTTCTATTCTTGTCACAACATCAATGATAAACAATGGTAGACCACCCAAAAACACTAAAGTTCCATCTTATTTGTCTGATTATCACTGTAATCTCTTACTAGATACACTAGTCACCAGTAAACCAAAAACAACACCTTACCCTCTTTCTTTTGTACTTGATTACTCAGCTCTTTCTTCTCAACATCAATCCTTTATCCTCAACATTACCACTGAGTCTGAACCTCCATTGATCTTGGTAAGACTGCAGAGTTTGTCAAATTCGTCAAGATGATCTAGGGGGTCCTCCATAGGCAGCCCGTGAAACTTGTTCGCCTGAACCATTGCTATGAAGCTGTGCTTGATTTTGAAATTATTGTTGTTCATAGCTGGTGGAGCAATCCCATGGCGTTGAGTGTGTATCTTCGGTGCATCACCAACACCAATAGAACGGCCACCAGGAGGAATGTTGTTGTTGTTGTTGTTGTTGTTTTTCTCCATTTGCAAATCCAACCTTCTCAAGTGATCCAAATGTTCTTGTTCCCTTCTAGCTCGAGTGTGTTCCCTTTCAAGAGCACAAGTGTCTTCAACAAGTGGAAGTAAGTCAGTTGGTCCTCTACTTTGCAGGTTTATACACTGGAGTTAGTGCTGGAAGTACCTAAAAACAAAGAAAACCAAGTGAGAATGGAAATAGAAAAGAACTTTATCTCAATAGATCCAAAATCCAGAATGTAACAAATAAACACCCAATTGTCAATGACACCAAATTGATAGTAAGGTTTTTACGGTCAATCCATATTACACATTGTCACTGTAGTATAAATAAGTTATCAATCCAATCAGGTGTGTTATTAACCACTCTAGATGCAATTGGAACTATTAATTCAAGTCAAATAAGAGAAATGGGTGGCTACCAGTCCTAAACAAGAAAACATGCTGAAAATAAACAGGACATGAAGGCTAACATGCACAAACAAAAATTAAGGGGTAAACAGCAAGTAACTTAAAAAACAGTGAAAAGATGGTACTAAAATGCAATCAGGAAAAAGGAGTTCCTAAGGATGCGGGTAATTGACTAGTGATCCTCCCTGGACTACCTAGGTGTCTAACATACCTCAAATAAGAGCTATCCCTATACAACAGATTCATAAACAACCAAATCCAATTCCTTGACAAATGATTCCAAGCTAGTTAATATCTAGACCTAACTGCCGTTAACGGAACACTACCTAGCAAACATGAAGAAACAATATGTTAAAGCCAATAAACACCCTAGACATCCAATTCCTTGGGCTAGGTATGTGAATCTCTGAAATCACCTTGATCAGACATTTCATCACACACTTTTCGGGTGCGAAAATGCCTAAGTTCAGATTTCAATTGATCAGAAAGAAATAAGCATTAAGAACAATGAAACATAAGAGATTTATGAACAATCAAACTTAGACACCTAGGAGGAACAAGGGTTCAGCACTAATCTACCACATCCTTAGAAACCTAGGAAACTACTCACTACACATGGTGACTATGAAATCAGGAAAACAAAAAACATAACTTCTAAACAAAACATCATGAACAGTGCAAACATAAACCCGAAAAAATCATGGTGGTTATAAACAACATGAACATAAACTTTTGGAAAATAATGATCAACTCAAAATACAAAATTAAAAGCTTAAAATAAGAGATCAACATGCACCCGATTGTTCTTAACCTTAATCTTAGCATAAAAATAAAGAAATGATAAGAGAAACATAACTTGCATAAGAGATCTGGATTTAAGCAGGAAAGAATATTCAAGGGAAAAATAGAGAGAAAAAGTTGAAAAAGAAACCTAACACAAAGCTAAAAATGGCAAAAAGTAAAAGCTACCCCCAAATGGAGGAGTTTTTAGGGCTTATATAGTGGTTTTAGGAAAGCCCTATAATCGCTAAAGGACAAATATTTAAAAATTGCACATGGTCCAACTTGATTCGTGAAGAAAAGTTTGGTAAGATGTTACGGGCTGAGCTCGAGGCAAAGTGAAGCAAGGTCAAGGCGGGTAACAACAACTTGCCTCGAGTGAGGAAGATGCGAGCTCGAGGCAAAGTGTTTGGCTGGTCGAGGCGCAGAAGAAGGTGACTTGGCTCGGGTGAGGAAGATGCAAGCTCGAGGTGAAGGAGTCTTTGGTCGAGGCGGCTCCTCGAGGTGAAGAAGATGCGGGCTGCTTTGATCGAGGTGAAGACGCGGCGGCCAGAAGAAGTCTTGGTCGAAGCCAAAGTGACTTTTGCTCGAGGCAAAGAATTGATGAAGGTGGTTAGGGTGAAGTTTGGTCGAGGTGAAAGGTTGCATGGTCGAGACCCAGAGGTGGAAGGCCGAGATCGAGGCGAGATTCCGCCTTGACCATGGTCGAGTTCGTCATTTGAATTAGTCGAGTCCAGTTGTGTTTTTGCACTTCTTTATCCTCAATCAAGTTGATGTTCCGAAAATTCTCAAAATGCTCCGAAAATTCCCTAAGTACCTGAAATGTCTCCAAAATTCATATGTATGCGAATGCTAATGCGGAACTTCTTAAAAATATAAATTTACTAGGAAAGTCCTATGAATGCAACATTTTGATATCTAAATGACCTTAAAATGATGGTAAATGACTTTATAAAACAAGTAAAATACAGAGACATCATTAACTAAATAACACTAGATTTGGTATGGATTTCTACATCCATCAAAATACTAAAACCAATAACACTTAGTGGGTGTTATTGGTAATAGGATTTTAATATATTTGGAAATACTGAAATCATGTGTTATTGGATTAATGATTTTAATTTTTTTTTTTTTTGAAATCATGTGTTATTCGTTTAATAATTTGTAAATACTAGTTGAAATCTAGTGTTATTCGTTTAATGATTTGATATTGGGTTTCAAATTCCACTTTGTATTTTAATAGATTTGGAAGGATTTTAAAGTTAAAAATATGAAAGACCAATTTCAAACATAAATCATGGTATTTCAAAATCCAACAATTTTAAAATGCATATATTTCTAAATTCTCATGGATTTCAAAATCCATTAAACCCCCACCACCAATAACAACCACTTAATTAGTGAGTGGTATTGGTTATATGATTTTAATGGATTTGAAAATTCAAATGACATTATGTGCTATTAGATAAATGACTTTAAGTGGGTGTTATTGGTTATATGATTTTAGTGGATTTGGAAATCCAAGTGAAATCATGTGTTATTGGAATACTGATTTTAAAATTCATTTTGAAATCATGTGTTATTCGTTTCATGATTTGCAAATACTAGTTGAAATCCAGTGTTATTCGTTTAATGATTTGATATTGGATTTCAAATTTCACTTTGTATTTGAATGGATTTGGAAGGATTTCAAAGTTAAAATACAAAGGACCAAATCCAGACATCATTTTATTTCAAAATCCATAAGTTTCCAAATTCTTATGAGTTATTGAACACTGAGTAATATGTATGCATATATAAGAAGAAAGGGTGAGATTCAAAGGGCAGAGAAAGCATGAAGGGTAGACTGAGCTCTACGACCAGCTTGAGAGTGAAAGAATTGAAGAAAGTCCTTATATGCAAAGGGTTTGAACATACGTGGATGCTCTTCATCAACAAGTTCTTCTGGTGAATCAATAATAGCTTCTGCTTTCGGAATCGAAAACAATGCAGTTGAATACCTTATCTTCTTCCCCATTAGGACTCTATGATATGGAGAAGACACTCGACCATTTAAAAGTGCCTGTAACATCAACAAAATTATATGATTGATTGATTATTCTTAAAGTATATGATTAACGTAATTAACTTGGAACCTACACTTAGAGAATCTCCAACCATAACAATGAAAGAATCTTGACAAAGTTTAATTTTGAGCCATTGTTCGTCTTTGGTTTTTACTTCTAAACCATCAACTTGGTACTGATGAAGTATTGTGATGATGTTCTTGTCGGTATGATCACGTAAACCTAACGTTGTCTCATCAACAAGAGGTGGTGTATATTTCATTACTCGGAGAAGGTAATTTGTTGAATGAAGATGTTCATCAATGTATTTCTCTATCCCAAAACTCTCCATTATCATTCTTCTCACTATCACATCCACTTCTGATAATTGCTCCGTGAACTTATGGATCGCCTCACTATTTCAATACAAAACATTTGGAATATATTATATAGGGTTTGAAATAAGAGAGACTCCATCAAAGATCACTCAATTTTTGTTATCAAAAGACCACTATTTTTTTTTTTTTTTTTTTTTTTAAAAAAANCCAACATAACTTTATCAGATTTCGATATTTAATTTTGAATTTAATTATACATCTTCGGATCTAATTTTAAGAAAATTTAATTTTTAATTTTAACGTTGAAATTTTGAAATAATTGGATTTGGATTTATAATTTTATATTTAGGATTTAGGATCTAATTTCGAAAATTTAAAGTTTAATTTTTTGGTATTTTAAATAAAGTATTTTGTTATTATTGTGTTAAATAATATTATTTGATGATACTTTTTGATGAAAATAAAAAATAATATTTTAAGAAATTATTTTTGAAATAATGTTTTAAATAGTTTTTTTCTTTAAGCAAGAAAAATAGCTTTTCTTTGAGTATAAATAATGCAAATAAATAACAAGGTCTAAATGATTGACATAATATTCATACCTAATAGTCTTGTTTCCATGATGAGGCCAAATCTGTCGAGTAAATTCGTTGACTTTGTCTAAAACATTAGCATCATCGATCCCCAAACTCTGGTAAAGATTATGACAAAGATATCCATGAAATGGTTTGGATGAAACGTTTCTCTGTTTGGTTTGAATTGGCAAATCGAAAAGCTCTTCCACAGATTCAAAAACAGACTTCTTAAGCTCCATAGACACTTTATCAAAGGAAGCTTCAAAACAGCCATACTCTTCTAAAGCTTTACGAACATCACTTCTCACCTTAACCCATTTTGAGCTTCCTGGTATTAAAGTTTGGTCCGAGAAATCGATCAGTGGAAGCTGAGGAAGAACAGAGTTTGAATCCATTTTACTTGGTTCTTGAGAAGTTTAGGGTGTTTTTTGCTCTAAATTTTCATTTGGTGGAGTAGAGTTTTAAAACTCTCTAGTGTATGCCTATGCGTTTACAGATGGTAATTAGCTGAGAACAGCTGTTATGCGTAATTGTTTATAAATTTATGTAAAAAAGTAATTGAGTTTGTAGATATTTATAGTCATAATTAATTACGGTTAAGTTGCTGCTTACTAGACATAGACTATACGTCTATTGTTCGCACTTACCCTATACCTTCATATCCGGGATTTTTTCCTTGAGCTTTGAAAATATAAATTATCTACACATTCCACAAATCAAACCGACATCTTCAATAAAATAAATTTATACCGGTTCAACATTCTTGGAGATCCTACACAAATCTAAAAAAATATATATTTTTTTAATACATATTTCAAATTTTCTTGTAGTAAATTAGTTAGAGATTTCACTATGGTTTAAAAGAAAAGATGACAAAAAATATATATATATTTAACTAAAGTATATTAAAATTGGTTTATCATCTTAAACTTCTAAGAAATATTACTTTTACAAAAGATATAATTTATAATATAAAAGTTTTTAAATTTCAACGAAATATCCTCTATTCAATAAATATTTTTTTATTTCAACAAAAATATATTTAAGATGTTTTTGTCCTAATAGATGGTTTCATTTGATTTTGTTTCGGATCGATTCTAATCATTATCTATGAATTTTGTGATATTGTTGAAAGAAGGACCGATCATGGCTTCAAATAAAGTATTTTTTTGTAAAAATTATGCAAACAGGATATTAATAAGACCTAACTATTGAGAAAACTAAGGAAAGATACAAGATTAAGATGGAAAAGGATCAAAGTCTAAGTTGGATTATAA
>OVBE01005983.1:0-20664 GCA_900406425.1 Iberis pinnata
GTCGGCTCGAGATACTTAATAATTGTTGGGGAGTCGAATCCTACATATATTCCCATCATCCTTTGAGGTCCCATTTTTGTTCTCTGTGGTGGAGCAATTGGTGTATAGACGGCACAACCAAATGTTTTAATATGGGATAAGTCTGGCTCATCACCCATGATTAATTGGGATGGTGAATATCTATGTTCACTAGATGGCCTGATGCGAATTAGTTCTGCTGCATGTNCTACATGTTACTGCATGTCCCCATGCTGATACAGGGAGTTTAGACCTCATTAGTAATGGTCGTGCTATCAGCTGAATACGTTTAATGAATGATTCGGCTAAGCCATTATGAATATAAACATGTGCCACAGAGTGTTTCGAACTTATCCCCATAACCATACAATAATCATTAAACGATTGGGACGTAAATTCACCAGCATTATCAAGACGTATAGTCTTTAAAGGGAAATCAGGGAAATGGCTCAGTGGTTCCCCATTCCGCATCTGTGGCATGCTGACTTGGTCGTATGAGGTGGTTTAGAAATACCACCACGAACTCTGCCTCCCATTCGACCATGGTTGGATCCACGACCACGGTTATTGTGGTGTCCATGTCCACGGCCGTTGGAGTTGTGATATCCATGCCTACCACGTCCTCTGCCTCGACCACGACCATTGCCAGGTGGTTTGTTATTATTTTGGACATAGTTGCTCTCTTTCTTTTCCTCTACTACCTTAGTAGTATCCGGAATAGGGGTTGACCTAGGAGGCCTCATTGCACTATTCCGGACAAGCAGTTCATTGTTTGACTCGGCCAATAAGAGACACGAGTTAAGTTCTCCATATGTGGAGAAACCTCTTTGTCTATACTATTGTTGCAATAAGACATTGCTTGCGTGAAACGTAGAGAATGTCTTTTCCAACATATCATTCTCTGTCACGGTTTCACCACACATCCTCAACTTAGAGACGATCTTGAACAGTGCTGAGTTATAGGCATCCACGGACTGGAAATCCTGGATTCTCAGGTTCAACCACTCATAAGTGGTTTGGAAGCAACACCATTTTCTGGTGATCATACCTTGATTTTAAGGCATTCCAAAGTTCCAATGGACTATCAATGGTGAGGTATTGGTCTTTAAGACTCTCAACAAGATGATGGCGTATTATACTAATCGCCTAGTATTGGTTCATTTCAATCTCATTATTGCCATCGACAATACTTTCACCAATACCCTTGGATCTCAAACAGATCCTCGTTTCTAGTGCTCATTGTAAATAGTTGTCTCAAGAGACATTAAGGGCTACGTAGTCCAGGTTGCTAAGTTTCGACATCTGAAAATATTTATTGATGTGCTTTAGTAAATCAGGTTTATATCATATACGTGCAAAAACTGTGCAAAAATATTTTCAGAAATTAGTTTATATCATATACGTGCAAAAACTTTGCAAAAATATTTTCAGAAATAAGTTTATATCATATACGTGCAAAAACTGTGCAAAAATATTTTCAGAAATAAGTATATATCATATACGTGCAAAAATTGTGCGAAAATATTTTAAAGATAAATATATTATATCCGTGCAAAGACTGAACGAAAATATATAAAATAAAAGTTTTGAAATAAAATATTTAAAATACGAAAAATAAATAAATAAATCCAAAATAAAAATGATTAATTATATTTAATAATTAATTATTAAATTCGAAAATTATAAATAAAATAAATATAATAATTCAATTTGAATTAAAATAAATAAATATCTAATAAATTAATTATATTTAATAATTAATTAATAAATCCAAAAATAAATTAAATAAATTAAATTAATAAATAAATAATTATCTCATAAATATTTGAAAAGTGATTTTTTTGAAATCAAAGATATTTCGTACAAAATTAGGGTAAAAAATATTCTCTTTTTACATAAGAATATTGTTAAAATTCAATTATGCAAAGATCTCAAAAACAAAACTATTTTGTGCAAATTTTAGCAATATATAATATTAAATAATTTATTTCCAATAATCTATCTAACAAATTATTTCTAACAATCAGATGAATCAATCAAATATATAATACATATTGATATAGATTCAAATTTATTTAGTGAATATAATAAATATTATATTAATTTAATGGTATAAAGCCTTGAGTGGTAGAGCATAGAGGAGAGCATTATGCTTCATGCTCATCCAATCACAATTACTTAACAAAGCATTTAAGTGAGCATTTAGCATATGCTTATCCTCCTAAATGCTCATCACCTCTATGCTTCAAGCAGGAGCATTTCCAGAGCATTTAGAATTAGAATATTATAAAATTAATAAAAAAAAATTATTAAATTATTTTATATGTAAGACAACTTCAAAATAATATTTATATTCATTTTAAATTACTACTTAAAATTGATTTATTCATTAAATATTTTTTTGAAATTAAATATATATAATTATTCCATTATATTTAATTTTAAATTACTACTTAACATTGTTATTTTTATTATATTTTAAATTTTATAAATAACCATTTAAATATCATAATAAAACCATATTATTCTTATTTTAGATTCATATTTTTACTATATATATATATATATATATTTTTAAAATACTATTTATTATTACTATATTTATTCAATTTTATTAGAATTTATAAGAATAATAACTTATATATGAAAAAAATTATGAAATAAAATTATATAAAAATATTCGTTATTTTATTATAATAAAGACTTAACTATATATATATATATTAGTTTTAATGTTATTANTTCTTTAAATATAGAAATAACTTATGATATAAAATATATATCAAACTATTTAATATATACTTTTTATCTGAATTATTTAATATATACGAGTACATATAAGATAATAAATATTTTTTAATATTTATATAAATTTTTTTAATATAATTATATTCAACTTTACTAATCAGTAGATTATGCTTATTAAACAAGTGCATACAGCTTCTGCAGCATACTCCTAATGTTGCATACAACTTCCGCTTTACTAGAAGTATTTTCAATCGGGGCCTAAGTTATAGGAACCTTGATTAAATCAGGATATAGATAGTAAATATATAATTTGGTTTAATTCAGTTTTTAGTAAAACCAAATTAAAAGAACCGAATATGAAAATTAAACTTTTTTTAGAAGTTCAAGTACAATTTGGTTTCTGATAAATAATATATGACTACTAAACAAAGATCATAATATGAATTATTATGCCTTTAGTTTAGAGTATTTGTATAAACATTTTCTATAACATTATAAATGTTTGAAACTAGAACACTATGAATATTCAAGAACTTATAAAGATAATGAACTAGATAGAAAATCTTTTGTTTTGATCTTTCTTCTTATTGATCTTGTTGTTGTTGTGTTGTTTACAAAGAAGCTACAACATCTATCTATAGTGAAGGAGATGATCTCTTCTATGGCCTAAACAAAAATGTGGCACATGGAGAAGAAACAAGACATGAGAACAAGACACATAGCTTGGAATGTGTCTACAAGAGAAGATGACTTAGTGTCTACTTGAATGTAAGGTTGACACAACACTTCACATGTGTCAATAAGAAGGTTCAAGGAGAATGTGTCTTGATGAATAATCACTTTATATTTTTCATTTTCTTAATACTCCCCCTTGAGTATTCATCAAGATGATTGTTGACTACTACCTCTTTAAAAACTTTATTGTAGAAAAATCCACTGGGATAAAAACTACAACAAAGAAAAGAGTACAATGACACATTTCCCCCCTGAAAAATATGAATACCATCCAACCTTCATTAATCTTGTAGATGATGTATCCCAATATTTTGAATATTGTAGTAGGAAGCGCTTTTGTAAAAAGATCCGCCGCATTATCACTTGAACGAATTTATTGGACTTCAATTTCTTTATTCTTCTCGAGTTCTTGGGAATAAGAGAAAAATCGTGGAGGAATATGCTTCGTTCTGTCGCTCTTAATGTAATCCTCCTTTATTTGGGAGACACATGCTGCATTATCTTCAAATAGTTGTGTTGATTCTTCATTTACGGTTATTCTGGTCGCTTCTTGAATATGTTTAGACATAGACCGGAGCAACACAAATTCTCTACATGCTTCGTGAAGTGCTATAATCTATGCATGGTTTGAAGATGTTGCAACTAAGGTCTATTTTTGAGAGCACCATGAGATCCCAGTTCCACCCATTGTAAAAACATATCCAGTTTTCGATCTAGCTTTATGTGGATCTTATAGATATCCAGCATCTGCAAAATCTACTAGACCAAAACTCAAGTTTCAAGAATAAAATAATCCTAATTCTATCGTACCTTGTAAGTAATAGAATATATGTTTTATCTCGTTCCATTTTCTACAGGTAGGAAGTGAGTTGCACCTATAACACTCATATATGGTACTTCTGGACCTAACACTTCCTCGTTATCTTCAGAAGGCCGAAATGGATCTTTTTCAGCATTAAGTGATCTATTAACAATTGAAGTACTTAAAGGATTCGCTTTATCCATATAAAAGCGCTTTAAGATTTTCTTAGTATAGTTTGACTAATGCACGAATATTCCATCTCGGAGATGCTCTATTGGAAGCCCAAGAAAAAAATTTGTTTGTCCGAGATCTTCCATTTTAAACTCTTCTTTCACATGAGTTCGTGCATCATCAATATCCTTTTTAGTTCCAATCATGTTCAGGTCATCAACGTACATAGCTATAATCACAAATCCATCTTGGAATTTCTTAATAAAGACGCAAGGGTAAATTTCTTTATTTACATATTCTTTCTTTAATAGATATATGCTTAATCGAATATACCACATTCTTCCGAACTACTTTAGTCTGTATAGTGACCGTTGTAATTTGACCGAACATAAATCCTTTGATACATCACTCATTTTTGATCTTTCCGGGATTTCTAATCCTTACGGGATTTTCATGTATACATCACTACCAAGTGATCCATATAGGTATGTAGTCACAACATCCATAAGATATATCTCAAGGTTTTTAGTTGCCGTTAAACCTATTAAATATCTAAATGCGATTGCATCCATAATCGGGGAGTATGTTTCTTTGTAATCAATTCCTAGTATTTGAGAAAAACCTTGTGCCACGAGTCTGGCTTTATATCTCGTTACTTCGTTTTTCTCATTTCTTTTTCTCACAAAAATCCATTTGCATCCAACTGGCATTACATTTTCTGGTGTAATTACAATAGGTCCAAACACATCTATTTTATTAAGTGAGGATAATATTGTTTTCATGGCCACTTGCCATTTCTCCCAATCAGGCCTTCTCCGGCATTCTGATACATAATTTGGATCTAAGTCATCATCCTAATTGTCAATTTCTTTGAATACAAAAATGTATATATTTTATTACTATCCTCAATCTCATCTCTATGCCATATTTTTCCACTATGAGCGTAATTTATAGAAATTTCATAATTATGCTCGTTCTCAGGACATTTCTCTTTATCTTGTTCTCCTGGAATGTTTTCATCTATGTCTTCTGGACATTTTTCATCATTTTGTTTTTTCTTAAACTTTTTCAATTATTTCCACAATTTTCTTTTTCTTTCGAGGATTCTTATCTTTAGATCCAAATGGTCTCCCCCTTTTCAGTTAACCTTAGGTTCGTTTGTCCTAATCACATAATTTTTCTCCAAAGGAATATCAATTCTTGATAGGACATTTGCAGCGGGTATATATGATTTTGTTACTCTCTTAATATTTGTAAATGCATATGGGAGTTGATTTTCTATATTTTGTAACTGAACAATTTTCTTAACTTCCAATTCCCATTGTTTAGTAGGGTGATCTAAATGTAATAGCAAAGATGTATACCATGTAACATCTTTTGAAATTTCTTTAATTCCTCCCACTAATGCTAGGAATCCATCTTCATTAAAATGGTGATATCACTCGATTTTGATGCTTTATAATGGGTATTTATACTTGCTACTTGGAATCATTCGAGTGTTTTCCATGTGTTTTTGGTATGTTTTTCAGGATTTTAGGTGTTTGAGACATTATGGAGCAAAAATGATGGTTTTCAGAAGATTTCAGGTGCAAATGGGTAAAATGAAGATGAATGGATTGAACCTAAGTGAAAAAGATCGATCTGGGAATCATGTGAAGAAAGATCGATCGATCCGTGGATGCATCGATCGATCCAAAGCTCCAGGAGATCTATGAAAAATCAGATCGACCGATCTCATCCTGGATCGATCGATCTCGGAAGGAAAAGAACGACATATCGATCGATCCCTTCACCCGAACCAGCTTGGAAATTATCAAAAAGACACATTTTCCCTCAAGACCTATGAAGAGTTTTCCTTATTAGATTAGGTTTTTCTTAATTTTTTAGATCATTATAAATAGCCTTAGGCTTAGTTTTAGGAATAGAGACATTACAATTATATTAATTACTTTTGAGAGGTTTTCAGAGAGAAGAGATTTTTAACCGTGCATTTGGAGAAGATTTCTGAAACTCTATCTTTTACTATTAAATACAACTCGATTCTTTTATGTGTTTTCTTTTGATGATGATGATTGTTGATTGTTTAGTCACGTTTGAGTAGTCACCTTGTAAGGTTTTAGGGTTTATCCTAGGGAAATCCGGATTTGATGATTAGAGTTTGATATTATGAATTTGAATTGTGAGGTTCTTAGTCTAGATCTATTATTATTGCTTGAATTAGCCTGATCACCTAGTTCATGATATTAGGTTAATAAATACAAAGGGATTTGGTTTAGAAACCTGATCTAGTCTAGATGAGTAAGTGTTTTTGCTTGCGGAAGTATTGTCTTTGATGCTTATGAACATATCAAATCTGAAATCATTGCATGATTGAACTTTTTAAATACGGCGGGAGTTTTTATTTGGTAATTCAATTATAGGGGTCTAATACTTCGAGAGGATATTAGTCTATCTTTGTCTTTTGAGTTGAGAAACACTTTCATTAATAGATCTTGCATGTAAACCTAAATTTCAAACCTGATAAGCTATGAAATTCCATAACCCCTAACATTTTCTTTAATTACTTAAAAACCATTTAATTACTTTTGTGTTTGTACTCTTTTTCCTAGTTCTAGTTTTCTCCCACCGGGTTTTCTAGAATCAGGTTTTAATGAGGCAGACGGAGATCACACCATATGCCAAAGAACCAAGACACTTCCGGCACAAGACTGATTTTATTCTTCTCCTCGTTTTCCTATATGTTGCAGAGCTAATGCTTATCACACTCTTTGTAAATAACATTATTATATCATAAAAACCCATTAAATTTACTGTCTTTTCATAATTTTTTTAAACCAAACAATCCTTCTTATTATCGTCTTAGCTAGAAACGAACGTCTACCTGAGAGTCGCACAATCTGGTCTCTGTGGGAAATCGACCCTATCTATACAATAAGGATATGTTATATGCAGTGTATATTTAAGATTAAAACCTAAGCATATCTGATTTTTGGCGCCATTGTCGGGGATCATTTGTGCCTTTTAAGTTTTACTTAGCGTCTAGTCTAAGTTTTTTTTTTCAAGTATTAATCTTGTTCTTTCTTCTTGTCTTTGTTTTGAAGGTGCATGAACAGAAAATCTAACAAATCATCTAAATTAGTTAACCTCATTAACGAAGAATTAGCAAGAGTATAACACTCAAACCAGTAAGCAAGAAAAAGCGCAAGCTATTTCAACACAATGGGAGACAACGTTATTATCAACAATCCGGTCTTACCTGAAGACCAAAACTTCCAAAATCCTCAGCAAGGATTACAACAGTTGGTAATCAACCAACCCGGAGGAAACGACAATCAAGTGCCACAAGGACAACAAGAAGGAAACGACAATCAATTGCCACCAAAACAGCAAGTAGGCGGTAATGGTAACCAAGACCCACCAGAACATGTTAGAAATTACCCACTACATCAAAATAGGGTACTAATTGGAGACTTCAACAACCATGAAGCTTCGTCGCTAATAGGAATGCTCTACACCCTCGCCAGCCTCAACGACGGGGCTATCTGTTCTCGTTCCATCTCATCTAGTTGCTCAGGCAAAACCAGTTTCATGGTCTTCCCACCGAGTATCCTATGGATCATATTGATAGCTTTGAGGACATATGCAATACCACTTAGCTTAATGGAGTCTCGAAAGACTTCATGCATTGTAAGCTCTTCAATCACTTTCTTGCTAATAGAGCTCTTAGATGGTTAAAGATGCTAACTCTGTAGAGACTTGGGATGAATGCAAATACAAGTTTCTAAATCACTTCTACACATCTACATGGACCAACAATTTGAGAAACAAGATCTCTCAGTTTCAGCAAGGTCCTGTAGAATCCTTTTATGAAGCATGGGACATGTTTAAGAATACCTTCGAGACTGTCCTCATCATGGATTCTCTGAGCTAAGTCTACTCAATACCTTCTACAGGGGTATAGAGTAGCAGCATCGACTTTCTCTTGATATTGCTAGCAATGGTGACTTTATGACAAAGCCTGTGAATGAAGCTTACCAGCTGATTGACAATTTAGCTCAGAGCAATAGCGACCACTGCCCCAACTATGATCAAAGAGTAAGATCATCTAGTTTGGAATCTTCTAATCTTACTGAGGTGAAAGGACTTTTCACTCAATTTCTCAAGAAGCAAAGTGAGAAACATGTCAGTTTCGTTGAGTATGTGGAGAAGATTGAGGCTGAATGTTTTGCTATTTCAGATCTGAGAGTGTAGAGGAAGTGAGCTATATTAATATCTAGGGACAGAGAGTGTACAATCAAGACTTCACAATGGTTTTATCTCTTGGAGGAGTACTAATGTGGCTAATCCACAAGAATAAGTGTATCCCAAATCAATCACAAAGCTTCATGCAGAAATCTGGACAAGCATTTGGTCAGAATTCAGGTGGAAGTGGTTTCCGAGGAAACCAGAATAGGAGTCTTGTGAAGAATCAAAACTCAGGAGGTTTTCAAACAGCCTCTCAATTTGGGTTTCAACAAAAAAATCCATCTCAAGACAACAAGGTCGAATTAATGATCAAGGAGATTCTAGAAAGTCAGCAACGTTATGAAAAGAAAGCTTGATAGTATAATGATTTAAACAACAAAATTTGAATCATTGTCAAATCATGTGAAGAAACTATATCTGTAAGTGGCTCAAACCTCATAAGAAGTTAAGAGACAAGCTGGTGTTCTTCCAGGGAAAGTAGAAGATAACCCAAAAGGCTACTCAAAAGCCATAAATTCGGGTGCTGGAAAGAAGAATGCTGAGTATGAAAATGATGCAGATTTAGAAGTTTCGATAATGATGTAGGAAAAGAGATCGATTGATCCCCTAAGGGATCGATCGATCCAGTCATCCGTAGAAATCCAGAAACGACAGATCGATCGATCTGCATACTTGGATCGATCGATCCAGGTGAAAAAGTGTCTCCGAGAAAAACGTTTGATTGATCCACATTGAATCGATCGATCCATCAGACTAGATCTCAGAAAAGATGAGATCGATCGATCCCTATTCGGATCGATCAATCCCCCCTGCAGACTGCTGAAATTTCTAAACACCTAACTGAACCCAAGATTGAATGCCCATAAGAGCCAGAAACTTCTGAAGAAGAATAGGTATACTATGATGAACTTCTAACCAGATTATTCCACTAAGAAGACTTCAAAATCTACAAGATCTTGGCTAATTCTTAGTTCCATTAAAGATCAAAGGAGTGATCTTCATGGACTCACTCTATGATACAGGGGATAACATTAACGTCATGTCCAAGATTGTTGCTGAGAAGTTGGGCCTAAAAGGCATTAAACCATCAGATCTAGCTTTTACCCTAGCTAAGAACTCCATCATATCCTCAAATGGATTGATCTATAATGTGATGGTGCAAGCCGAAGATTGTGTAATTCCGCTCGACTTTCATGTGATAGATACTCAAGGAAATTCAGATGTGCAATTGGTTATGTGAAGACCTTTTCTAGCATCTGTAGGAGCTGTAAAAGATATGCGTAAAAAGCGCATCTATCTCACAAAGATCAAGAAGGGCTACTATTATTCGATAGTACCCAACATCATTGCTTCTAAGATCAATATGATGAAGAAAAAGAGGGTAGCACAAATATCTCAAGCCAAGTCTAGTACTACAGAGATCATTCCTGAAGTCTTTAAAGAAGAAGCAAAAACCTCAAGCAAGAGTGCATCCCCTAGGATCAAAGAGAAGGGTAAGATAAACTTGACAAAGATCAAGGAGAATCCCCAACCGATCTTGAATTCTCAAGCATCGATTGGAGACAGAATCGAGCATCGATGAATAGTAAAGAAACTCCAAAACATTCCTCAAAGGTCAAAACCAAAAGTCATGAGAAGCCAAAGAAGATCAACAAGGACATCCATCTGATTTTGATTCCTCAAACGCTGGTTTAAGATGGAATTGAGTACAAGGTAAAGTGCAAAGGAACCTCAAAACCTTTTTCAAAAGTTAAGGCATCCTTTCCCTCAGTTCTTAAGAACAAAGGGGAAGACTATTCGAAAGAGATGATGATAAAGGTTTTGAAGATGAAAATTTCAGACGGTGGTAGTTTCACTAAAGCATCTATTGGTACTAACTCAGTTCCAACTTAGGAGGTAAGTTCGTCAAGATTTTGACGTTAAAAAAAGTGCTGAGTGGGAGGCAACCCACTAATTTGGTTATTTAGATTAGTAATATTTAGTTTTGAGTCAGTTTAGCTTTATGAGACTAACTTATTAATTTTTAGTTGTGAGTTTATAAGTGTTTCAGGAAAATTCAGAAAAAGAAGAACTGGTCAGTGGTTTCGATCGATCGATTCAACTATGGATCGATCATTCACTAAAGGATGATCATTTGTGCAGAATGAGGGATCGAACGATCCGTGTATGAATCGATCCATCAACACTCAGGGAGAAACGATGAAACAGATCGATCGATCCAAACGACCAGAAGCCTTACGTAATCATAGATCGATCCATCCATCGATGATCAAGTAAGTTCCTACATCTGAACTCACATTTTTGATTTTTCAGATTGTTCAGGTCTCTTTCCTTTTCTTAGGTCTATATTCACATCGGGACGGTGTGATTTAATTCTGAGGGAGGGTATATACTCCCTCCGTTTTTTATATATTGACGTTTTAGTTATTATTTTTTTTAAAAAAAAGAATGTCGTTTTAGGTTTTTAATGCAGAAATTTAATGCGTTTTACTCTTCTTCCCAATAGAATAATTGCATTACTTTTTTCTATTGGTTAATTTAAAATATTTAATGTTATTTTCTGGAAAACATAAACTTCTTAATTTGTGTGAAAAACCTAAAAAGACAATCTTTAAAACGGAGGGAGTAGCTACTAACCTTGTTTTGAGTCTTTTTGGATGTTTCATCATTTCGGTGAAAATTTTCAAAACTTTTGTCTTGCTTTAGTTGAGTCTATTCGAGTCAAAGGAACAATGATCAGAATATGTGATGATTATTAGCCTAGTGTGAGTTTAGAATTGATTTCTATTTTATTACTGACTTAGATAAACTAATGCTTTTATGCTCGGAACCCCATTAACTGATTAGTATGCTTTTGAAAGTTTTAGTCTTTTGGATTGTTGATGGTTGATGCTAGCTCTAATTGGATATGACTTTTCATTGATCTTAATTTCTCTTCCTTATGGTGTTGGTTATACTTTGAAAAGCTAGGTACTTTGCTCTTCAGTTCTCCATAGAAAAGTTCTTTTAGTATGATCCAGATCCTTTCTCTCCCTCCCTTTAGAAAAAGAAAAAAATGGTACATAAAAAGGATTGAAAGCGTGATCTAGAAATCCGTAATCAACCCCAGAAAAAATAGTCTGCTAAAAAAAAAAAGAACGTAAAAAGCGCATAAATATGAAGAAAAAAAGTAGAAAGAAAAAAAAGAAGAAAAAAAGAAAAAAAAAAAAAGTGAGAAAGGGGGGAGAAAGGGTCAGGACCAGAAATCGATTAATGCTCTGTTTGGTATGGGCGCTTTATTAGAAAAGGTATCTAAGAAACATTGATCGATACCCCATAGGTGAGAACGCACTTATTTTTATTTAATTGAATTTAAAGGGCTAGTTGATATGGTTTGATAGTTTGATTGATTGGGATCTAGAGTAGGAAGTATGTTGGCTAGATTATGTGGTGGTAAACAATTTATTTTGCAAAGGTTGTCTAGGATTAGTGTCTTTTAGTTTTCGATTTCTGAACTTAAGGTTGTTGAGATTCTGGGAGTTCCTGTGTAGTTTTCAAACCTCTTCTCTAGATTTTGTCTTGCTTCACTTGAGGACAAGCAAAGATCTAAGTCTGGGGGAGTTGATATCACTCGATTTTGATGCTTTATACTGGGTATTTATACTTGGTATTTAGCATCATTCGAGTGTTTTCCACGTTTTTTTGGTGTGTTTTTAGGATTTTAGGTATTTGAGACATTCTGGAGCAAAAAGAATGCTTTTCAGGAGATTTCAGGTGCAAATGGGCAAAATGAAGATTAATGGATCGAACCCAAGTGAAAAAGATCGATATGAAAATCATATGAAGAGAATCGATCGATCCATGGATGCATCGATCGATCCAAAGCTCCAGGAGACCTACGGAAAATTAGATCGATCGATCTCATCCTGAATCGATCTATCTCGGAAGGAAAAGAACGACATATCGATTGATCCCTTCACCCGGACCAGCTTGGAAATTATCAAAAAGACGCATTCGTCCTCAGGACCTAGGAATATTTTTCTTTACTAGATTAGGTTTTTCTTAATTTTTAAGACCAATTATAAATAGTCTTAGACATAGTTTTAGGAATAGAGACATTACAATTATTTTAATTACTATTGAGAGCTTTTCAGAGAGAAGAGATTTTCAACCTTGTATTTGGAGAAGATTTCTGAAACTCTATCTTCTACTTTTAAATACAACTCGATTCTTTTATGTGTTTTCTTTTGATGATGATGATTGTTGGTTGTTTAGTCATGTCTGAGTAGTCACCTTGTTAGGTTTTAGGGTTTATCCTAGGGAAATCAGGATTTGATGGTTAGAGTTTGATATTATGAATTTGAATTGTGTGGTTCTTAGTCTAGATCTATTATTATTGCTTGAATTAGCCTGATCACCTAGTTCATGATATTAGGTTAATAAATACAAAGAGATTTGGTTTAGAAACCTGATCTAGTCTAGATGAGTAAGNCGAAATCATTGCATGATTGAATTGTTAAAATACGACGGGAGTTTTTATTTGGTAATTCATTTATAGGGGTCTAATACTTCAGGAGGAGATTAGTTTATCTTTGTCTTTTGAGTTGAGAACCACTTTCATTAATAATCTTGCATGTCAACCTGAATTTCAAACCTGATAAGCTATGAAATTCCATAACCCCTAACATTTTCTTTAATTACTTAAAAACCATTTAATTTACTGTCTTTTTATAATTGTTTAAACAAAAAAATCCTTCTTATTATCGTCTTAGCTAGAAACGGACGTCTAACTGAGAGTCACACAATCTGGTCTTTGTGGGAAATCGACCCTATCTATACGATAAGGATATGTTCTGTGTAGTGTAGATTTAGGATTAAAACCCGAGCCTATCAAATAGAAATCGACAAATCATGCCGTAAACTTATCACCAGTTTTTGGTTCCAAATATCAAATGATACTTGGTGATGTATATCCCACATATATACCTAGTCTCCTTTGTGGTCCCATCTTTGTTCTTTGCGGTGGGGCTATCGAAACATAAACCGCACATCCAAATATACGGAGATGCGATATATCTGGCTTATCACCATATGTTAATTCAAATGGGGAGAACTCATGATATGTACTTGGTCGTATTTGGACAAGTGCTGATGCATGCAAAATGGCATGTCCCCATATAGAGATTGGGAGTTGTGTGTTCAATATCAAAGGCCTTGCAATCAGTTGCAACCATTTTATTAAAGACACAACCATGCCATTATGTGTGTGAACGTGGGGAACCGAATGCTTAACATCGATCCCCAATGACATACAATGTTCATTAAATATTTTGAAGTGAATTCACTAGCATTATCAAGCCTCACTTTTGTATGGCATAATCTGAGAATTGAGCCTTTAACTTAATTATTAGGGGAATAAATTTGGCGAAAGCCGTGTTTCTTGTTGTCAAAAGGCACACGTGTTACCATCTACTTAATGCATCAATTAATACCATGAAATATTGAAATGGCCCGCACGGTGTATGAATAGGTCCACATATATCACCATGTATCGTTTCTAGAAACTCGGGTGATTCATTCCCAACTTTAGTCATAGATAGCCGAGTTATAAGTTTTCCTTGAGAACATGCATTACATGGAAACTCATTCGATTAAAAAATCTTTTGGGTTTTCAACAGATGGCCTCTAGAATTTTTCACAATTTTTTTGCATCATGATTGAACCAAGGTGGCCAAGTCTTTCATGCCACATTTTAAGTTCATTAGTAAACTTGTGGTTTACTGTGATATATGATTCAGCCATACTTATTTAGTGTCATATACACATGAGGATAATTTTTTTAACTCTTCCAATATATGTTTATCCTCTGATGTAATGCAAAGATATTCAGTGCCATTATTATTTATTGTTTTTATGTGATATCCATTTTCTCGGATATCTCTTAAACTTAACAAGTTTCTATTTGATTTAGGGGAATATAACACATTTCTTAATTCAAATTTTGTTCCCTTTGGCATTGAAAAACTAGCTCTTCCAGAGCCCAAAATTATTTTTGCATTTCCTGAAATAGTACTCACGCTTCCAACGGAGTCTCCTATTTTGAGATCAGAGAAATATTTTTTATCTTTAAGTATTGTGTGCGTTGTCGCACTATCTACTAAACAAATATCGCCTTCTTTGATTTTAAACTTTAACATTTTTTCTGAATTCAAAAATGATCATAAAATATGTATTAACATATGGAAATATTATTTTATATTACAAAAGGTACTTTATTTTACAAGAAACCATTTTAATACAATACAAAATAATATATACATTTTATTAAACATTTAATTCACCATCCAACGTTTTGAAAGTGACTCTCTTTGTTTCCCCATCCAACGTTTTGAAAGTTATAAAACCTCCAAAAGTGTCATCACCGGCATCATCTTCAAAACAGTAGGCGACCTCTAGGGATGCAAGGAACATGCAAGTTTCCTCCCTGTATGCTTTATGATTATGAGTGACCATGGTTGATATCATCATCCTCCCCAATATGTTTTGGACCTCCTGCTGGATGTCAAGTGTTCTCAGAGTCTTGACATCAGGAAACATTGATCCTATGAAGTCCAATTGTATCAATCTCCCATAGATTTCAACCGATGGTCTCTCTTGACGGCTGCGCGACATTGTGTTCCTGAAAAAGGCAACATAGGAACGAAAGTATGTGAGTTTTGTCCAAGCGCTTAAGTTTAAAGAGTTCAACAAGAGCTAAACATGCATTCTCAAAAAAATAGATTGGGTGCACAAGTTGCTTAAACAACCAACAAGTTAAATTCATGGTTTAGTCACTTCTTCTTCATCTTTAGTTTAACTGATTTTTACAAGCTAAATATGGTTTTACGAAAAAAATTGTTGTTATGGTAGAACGAAACCGATTTTTTTTGCAAAAATTAAGTTGAAACCGATAAGAGAGTTTAAAAGATGAAGTTCGAAAAAGGTGAAGAGTAAAACCTTTGCAAGTGTTTAGAGCTTGTTGAGAAATCCTTTCAAGAGCAATGCTACTTAGTTAAATGCCTTAGAGAAACCAATGTTTATAGGGAGAGTAGTTGTGAAGTAGATGAATTAATGAGTGAGAGATACTTCCTTAATATAGAGGTGTGGTGCGGTTTTTGGGAGAGGTAGTGGTGAGTGGAAAGTTGTGGTGGAGGAGCAAAGATGGTGAATGTGGAGGAGGAGTGAAGAGGGAACATTGGGGTGTGGGTTGTGTAAGGGATTCTTGGAAAGCTTGAGTAGACATGTCCTTTAGTAGTGGTTGTGTAAGAGAGGTGATTGAGGTGATATTTTGTCCATGGGGTAAGGGAAGTTAGTGGGCAAGTGGGCAATGGGGTTGATCCCTTGTCTTTGAGTGATAGAGGCCTTTATCGAAATTAACAACACTCTAAAAGGTTCGAGTTTGCTTTGCTTTGCTTGATCACAACTTCATAAGGCGGTTTGATGACGGGTTGAATACATGGATCGATCCTGGCGTTGAGGTACAGATCGATCTCGGCATTGCCTTGGATCGATCCTTGTTTGATATTGGATTGATCTTATGTTGAATGTTTGATCGATCACATGTCGAATGTTCAGATTGATCATGACTTCTCCTTGGATCGATCTCGGCTTGATCATGTGCCATAGATGGATCGATCTTGTTGTTGCTTTGGATCGATCATGACCATATTTTGGATCGATCATGATAGATCCAAGTATGAAAGTGGATTGATCCCTAGCAAGCTTGGATCAATCTCGGTGTTGAAAATGCATCTTTTCCATGTCCCGTTTCTCTTTTCCTTGCAAGATTCTCGAAACTCATCCGGTAAGTACCTAAGACACCAAAACAAGATGAAACTAAAATGCATCAAATCAAGTACTGAAACTTAAAAAAATTGGAATTGAAATATATACAAATATATATACATGGGACTTCCTCCCAAATGAGCTTGTTTTAAGTCACTAAGCTTGACTTCCTGTTTTTAGGATTAATGATCCTGAGACGGTTCTCCGAAGAGAACCGAGGTCTATTCTGAGAAGGCTCCTTTGTCATAGTTCTTATCAACCTTGGAGTTCAGCTTTTGTTTTTCATCAACTCCTACAGCGAGTATGATGTCTTCCTCAGAAAGTACTTCTTTGATCATGAAGCTCTTGGGACACAAGGGATCCATATTCCCCATATTATACTTGAACCTTTTGTTAAGTAAGAACACTTGGTCTCCATTATTGATTTCTAAGCATCGGGTATGAGGTTCCAAGTATTTTTCAGAAATTGGAATGGCAGGAGGTTGTTTATGAGGTGGTACATGCTCAGGTTGAGGTTTGAACTCAGGATTTCCTTTTCCCGGATCTTTCAGGTTGTTTTCACCTTTGGACATTTTCAGTGTCCTGATTTCTTTTAATTCCTTTGGAATTTCTTTATTTGGTTCTTTGATGGGCCTTAAGATTGCATTTTGCACTTCAGACTTTGGTGGTTCTTTTTCCCAATCCATCTTCAACTGCTTCACTACTTGAGTACCCATTCTTCGGATTGTCTTCATTCAGTTCCTTCACAGATAACAGCTGACTTTGGGCAGTGAGGTCCTTGGGTTTAGTCCTGATGTTGAAGACCATATTTGGTCCTCTCCCTAAGTGCAACTTAATGTGGCCCTTCTTGATGTTGATTACAGCTCCAACCGTTGCTAGGAACGGTCTTCCGAAGATCAATGGATCCTTAGGCTCTTCATCCATATTTAATACTACAAAGTCTATGAGTATTGTTACATCCTTGATCTTGATAGGTAAGCTCTCTAAGATACCAACAAGATGCCTAACCGATCTGTCCGCCATCAACAAATTTATGTTTGAAGTCTTAAACTCATCCAATCCTATCTTTTCCGGCAGGGGACATAGGCATAAGGTTGACGGAAGCTCCCAGGTCACAAAGGCATTCATCAAAAGTGAAGGTTCCTAGTGAACAAAGTTATGTGAACAAACCAGGGTCTTCTTGCTTCGTCGTTATCAAGGAATTGCATTCTTCAGGTNCGGCAGGGGACATAGGCATAAGGTTGACGGAAGCTCCCAGGTCACAAAGGCATTCATCAAAAGTGAAGGTTCCTAGTGAACAAAGTTATGTGAACAAACCAGGGTCTTCTTGCTTCGTCGTTATCAAGGAATTGCATTCTTCAGGTGGTTCCACCACTTCTCGAGTTACCTCTTCCTTCACGGGTTTCGCAAAAACTTCAGGGTATTTTGCTATGATTTCCTTCTTGAATCTAGAAGGGAAAGACAACCTGGAAACATATGGTGGTGGAATGAGGGGTGCATCCTTCTGTTGTGTTACAGATGGTTGTTCAGCAAGAGATGATTTAGTGATCACTTCTGGTAGAGGTTGCAATGGCTTCTATGAATCAGTTATTTTTATAATAATTTAAAAGAATATACTAAGCGCGGAACATCATATTATATTATGTGTATATTGTGTGATGCTTAAAATGTTATAGTCAGTATTTTTGTCTTTAATTATCTATTTTTTAAAAAAGATATTTTGTAACCACTATTTGAAACTATATATATGATTTAGAACATTAACTCCGAACATAATGTGAAAAATCTTGACAAAAAAAATGTGAAAAGTCTAGTTATTTCTTTAATTTCAGTATCCGACCAGTTAGTTATTAAAAGTATATTTCTAAATAATAAAATAAATCTATACTAAATAAAAGGAACATTTCTAGGCTTTTGAGGATGTACACATGAGCTTAAAACTTTTCTTAAAAAAAAACCAATTAAAATGTGCTACTCGTGGCCTCTCTACTTCTCTTCTCTCACACGAAATTGAAAGCTATTTATTTATCTCCATTTAAGACTTCCTATTTTATTCAATCAAAAACGTTGAAACTTCATGTAATTCATTCTTTTTCTTCTTTCTCTCCTTACGAATCATTGGTTAATTTCTCACAATAGTTAACAGTGATTGACAAAGAAGGGAACACATGCAAACATGCACTTACTTCAACTGTCGAAGACGGTGAAAGAGGGAGTTGAGAAATCCGGATTGGTAGGGTTAGATTCAATAGGATTGGTGTAAGTGACACTAGGAACGAGAGGAATGTGTTTTAGTTAGAAGTCTTTAGACAGTATTGAGACTGTGATGAGCGCACAATGGTATTAATTGAATGTATTGTTCAGTGTCTTTTCTCTACGAAAAGTCTTAATATACCAGGCATTATGGTTTATGGTGGAAACATCAAAGTACTACAGTTTCCTAATCCATCACTAGAGAATTTACTTTTTGTTGGTGAATATTCACATTTCTTTGATTTTATTGCAGCATGACCATTTCCAAGAAAGTACATATTACATATATAGTATCTGCTTTTTAGGTTGTTTCATTGTTACAATATTACTTATGTGAACATAGTATCTTAAGCACTCAAGATTATAGGATTACATTACTAAAGTCTTAGTCTACTCACTCCAGTATTTATGTGTTTCCGCATTTTCCATAAATGACGAACAGAGAAAGACTGTCCTCCAGGAGTTGGAGCCTGTGGTGGTATGTGAAAGGAACATGAAGATATGACCCGGTCAAGAATAAAGCAAAGACGGTTAAGGAAGATGTGGTAGAGTTCAAGGCGGTCTAAACGAGAAAAGGAAAGTTGAGGTGCTGTCAAAGAAAAAGGAAGTTGCGAGCTTGAAGGAAAAAGGAACTTATGAAGTTTTGGAAACGTTGTCAAAGTTATTTAAAGGCTCGAAAGTGGAAGAAAAGATTAACACTTTCGGAGCCGCAAGTTTTAGGTTTATTGGGGAGAGTTGAGTTTTTGTTCAAGAGATTTTAAGATCTTGTGAGAAAGAACAGTTTGGGGTTTTTGGGTAGTTGTTAAGCTAATAAGGTTATTGTGGTGTAATAACTTATTAAACAAGTTAAATAAATAAAAGACTTGTTNAATAATTTATTAGAACAAGTTAAATAAATAAATGACTTGTTTGCTTAATAATTTTTTAATCTTCAACTGATTATATTTGTGTGTTCTACCAAACTTTCAATTGGTATCAGAGCGGGCACTTGACGAAAGAGACAATTCTTTCACAAACAGGTGAAGATCCTGTGACAAAAGGATGGAGAACACGCAATTACCGATGACCCATTCGGTACTACTGGATCCTGACAACTTCGGGTGGTGGAACGTTCAGATTCGTGAACTACTCAAGGGAATAGATGAAGAAGCTTGGGATGTTGTCACCTCAGGGTGGACTGTACCGGTTAAAAAGGACGAAAAAGGAGCATGGGTTGAAAGAGAATCAAGTGGATGGACAGATACCGAAAAAGATCTAAATATAACTCAAAATCTCTCTCAACTATCTGGTGCTCCTTAACAAAAGATCAGTTCAAACATGTGCAAGGTTTCAAGGCTGCAAAATCAGCATGGGACATTCTTCATGCTACGTATGAAGGAAATGATGATATTCGAAGAACAAGAATGGATTTACTGGCTTCAGAAATTGAGAGGATAAAAATGGGAGAAGATGAAAGCATTGAAGAATTCAGTGGAAAACTGTCATCAATTGCCAATGCATCTGGAGCACTAGGCAAAACATATAAAGATAAAAAACTAGTGAAAAAATTCTTAAGGTGTCTCCCAAATCAGTACCAATCTAATAAATCAGCACTTCAGATTGCTAAAAACTCGGATGAAATGGCTTTTGAACAAGTTGTGGGGATGATGCAAGCTCGAGAGCTTGAAATCAAACAGGAAGAACCCAAGAAGAAAAATTGTGTAGCGTTCACAGCAACAGAATCACAAAGTTCAGACACTCTCGAAGATATGGTGGGACTTATTGTCAAGAAGTACTTTAAGAAATTTGATCGAGGGCAACGGCGTGATCCTCAGCATCAAGCTCAAATTGATACAAGAAATGACATGGACAGGAATTATCGGAGAAGTGACATACAATGTCATGAGTGC